>JBBDGP010003336.1:1055000-1064737 GCA_037952835.1 Lithobates septentrionalis | reverse complement strand
TCATCCCAAAGGTGTTGAGGTCAGGACTCTGTGCAGGCCAGTCAAATTCCTCCACCCCAAACTCGCTCATCCATGTCTTTATGGACCTTGCTTTGTGCTCTGGTCCAAATCATTTGGTGGAAGGGGGATTATGGTGTGGGGTTGTTTTTCAGGGGTTGGGCTTGGCCCCTTAGTTCCAGTGAAGGGAACTCTTAAGGCGTCAGCATACCAAGACATTTTGGACAATTTCATGCAACTTTGTGGGAACAGTTTGGGGACGGCCCCTTCCTGTTCCAACATGACTGCACACCAGTGCACAAAGCAAGGTCCATAAAGACATTGATGAGCGAGTATGGGGTGGAGGAACTTGACTGGCCTGCACAGAATCCTGACCTCAACCTGATAGAACACCTTTGGGATGAATTAGAGCAGAGACTGCGAGCCAGGCTCACAAATGTGCTTCTGGAAGAATGGTCAAACATTCCCTTAGACACACTCCTAAACCTTGTGGACGGCCTTCCCAGAAGAGTTGAAGCTGTTATAGCTGCAAAGGGCGGAGCCAACTCAATATTGAACCCTACGGAGTAATGCCTCCTACACACGGTACGATTGTTGGCCAACCGAGCGTCTGATTTTTGTCTTCAGGGCGTGTGCCAGGACCTTGTCTTGCATACTAACGTTACACAATTGTCGTGCCACAAACACGAACGTAGTCACCTACTGCGAGAAATTTCAGCTCTTGAGCGCCACCCTTTGGGCCCCTACTGCTAATTTCATGTTTAAGAATTGATTCCGAGAATGTTTGTACTTTCAACGTTTGTGTGACGGACTTGTGTACTGACTATACAGAAATCAGACGCGGAGCCGTCGTTTTGACAAAAATTTTCTAGCCTGTCATCCAACATTTGTTGGCCGAAAATTTGGAAAACAATTGTTTGAAAGGAGCGAACTGACGGTAAGAACTTCGGACAACAGCCTCACAATCCACAATCCCCTTCCGACTTTCGTACCGTGTGTACGAGGCTTAAGACTGGGATGCCATTAAAGTTCATGTGCGTGTAAAGGCGGGCGTCCCAATACTTTTGACAATATAGTGTACACAGTTGCGTTGTTCCAAGCTGGACCAATGTAACTGTGCAAAAAATATCTATACCTGGAGTCTGGGGTGGAGGAACTTAACTGGGCCTGCACAGAGTCCTGACCTCAACACCTTTTGGGATGAATTGAAGCATCAGGCAACTGATTTAGATGTGAACGAGAAGACCTGGCTTGCAGTCTCCGCTGTAATTCATCCCAAAAAGGTGTTGAGGTCAGGACTCTGTGCAGGCCCAGTCAAGTTCCTCCACCCCAAACTCACTCATCCGTGTCTTTATGGACCTTGCTTTGTGCACTGGTCCAAATCTATTGCGAATAATCGATCCAACAGTTGTCTCCTTCTCACCAAGCGTCTTGCTGATGGTCTTGTAGCCCCATTCCAGCCTTGTGCAGGTCTACAAACTTGTCCCCGAGGTCCTCTGACAGCTATTTGGTCTTCTCCATGATGGTTTGAATGGAAGAGATTCTGTGGACGGGCGTCTTCTATACACAGAACGAGATGTCGTCAGGAGCTCCTTCTTACATTGACAGGACTGATCTGTGCACCACATGAGCCCCTTCCCAGTCTGTGGGAGCCACAATTATTGGTGGTTGGGAGGGGATCAAATACTTATTTTACTCACTGAACTGCAACTCAGTTTATAACATTTGTATTATGTGTGTTTTTTGTGGAGTTTTGGTTGATATTCTGTCTCTATTATATAAAATCCACCTATGATAAAAATATTAGACCCTTCATTTCTTTGTAAGAGGGCAAACTCACACAATCTGCAGGGGATCGAATAATAATCACCCCCCCCCCCCCCCCCCCCCGCTGTAGGTCATCAGTTTAGTGTTACGGAGGAGGTTCTGGGGCTACAGTTATTGCTCTCATTCCGACGTGCGCGGCGATATGTAACATGATCGACGTTTTCAGGCGTAAAGTGCCTCGCCACGTGCGTATATGTTGGGGTCGGGGGCCTCAATTTATTTTTTTGATGGGTGGGGGGGGGATTTTATGTGCTTGCATTAATGTTAATTTTTTACAATTAAAATGTTTTTCTTTTTTTTAATTATTATTATTATTATTATTATTATTAACTTTGATGGAAAAAAAACACTATGTGATGAGTTTTTTTTTTTGTCTTTTTTTATTATTATTAATATTATTATTATTATTTAACTTTGGAAAAAAAATAATAATAATTAAGGGGAACTTTAATTATTATTATTATTATTAACTTTGATGGAAAAAATAATAATATATTTAAAAAATCCCCTATGTAATGATGAGTTGTTTTTTTTTTTTTTTTTGTCTTTTTTATTATTATTATTATTATTTAACTTTGGAAAATAAATTAATAATAATTAAGGGGAACTTTATTATTATTAACTTTGATGCAAAAAATAATAATAATAATATATTAAAAAATCCCCTATGTGATGATGAGTTTTTTTTTTTTTTGGCTTTTTTATTATTATTATTATTATTTATTATTATTATTAACTTTGATGGAAAAATATAATAATAATATATTTTAAAAATCCCCTATGCAATGATGAGGTTTTTTTTTTTGGCTTTTTTATTATTATTATTATTATTATTATTATTATTATTATTTAACTTTGTGAAAAAATAATAATTAAGGGGAATTTTACTATTTATTATTATTCTTAACTTTGATGGAAAAAAAATAATAATAATAATATTTAAAAAATCCCCTATGTGAGGATGAGTTTTTTTTTTTTGGCTTTTTTATTATTATTATTATTATTATTATTATTAACTTTGATGGAAAAATATAATAATAATATTAAAAAAATCCCCTATGCGATTAATTTTTTTGTTTTTTTTGTCTTTTTTATTATTATAATTATTATTATTATTAACTTTGATGGAAAAAAATATAAAGATAATAATAGGGGATTTTTTATTATTATTATTATTATTGTTATTAAATTTGATTGAAAAAGATGATAATAATAAAAAATCCCCTGTGAGCTTTTTTTTTTTTTTTGGCTTTTTTTATTATTATTATTATTATTAACTTTCATGGAAAAAAAATATAAAGAATAATAATAATAATAATAATAATAATAATGAAAAAAAAGTCCCCCTATGTGATGATGAGTTTTCCTTTTTTTTTTTTTTTTAATTTTTTTTTTATTATTATTTTTTATTTTTTTCACAGGTACTTTTTAATGAGACATCCAGGGTCTAAAAGACTCTACAGGTCTCCCCTGAATGTAATGCACATTGCACTGCATTCTTTCCTGGCCTTGATGGCCGGGGGCCCTAGAAATTAAGTCAGTCGTCACCTCCGCCCAACGGCCTTAAATGGCCTTTTTTTTTTAATTTTTTGTTTGTTTTTTCAATAAAAAAAGTAATTTTTTCCCTATTGCTTTCAAGTGTAAATGTGACATCTGAGGTCATTTTGACCACGGATCTCATATTTAAGAGGACCTGTCATGCTTTTTTTCGCTTACAAGGATGTTTACATTCCTTGCAATAGGAATAAAAGTGATCCAAACATTTATTTTTTTTTTTAAAGGGAAATAAAAAATAAAAAGTAAAATGAATAACGCATGCGCAAGTCGCGCCCACATATGAAAAACGGTGTTCAAACTACACATGTGAGGTATCGCCGCGATCGTTAGAGCGAGAGCAATAATTCTAGCCCTAGACCTCCCCTGTAACTCAAAACTGGTAACCTGCAGAAATTTTTAAACGTCGCCTATGGAGATTTTTTTAAGGGGTCAAAGTTCGTCGCCATTCCGTGAGCGTGCGCAATTTTGAAGCGTGGCATGTTGGGTATCAATTTACTCGGCGTAACATTATCTTTCACAATCTGGAAAAAAATTGGGCTAACTTTACTGTTTTATTTTAATTAAAAAAAGTGTATTTTTTCCCAAAAAAATTGCCTTTGTAAGACCGCTGCGCAAATACGGTGTGACAGAAAGTATAAACAACCGCCATTTTATTCTCTACGGTGTCTGAAAAAAATAAAATAAAATATATATATATAATTAATTGTTCTAAGTAATTTTCTAGCCAAAAAAAAATGATTTTAACTTGTAAACAGCAAGTGTGAAAAATAGGCCCGGTTCTTAAGTGGTTAAATAAATGATGAGCTCATCTCTCTGTCATTGTGCTCTCTCATCCAATCAGCATGCCCCCTTATTAGCATATGACCGCTCTGCAGCACAGCTGATTGGCTCCCTGCGCTGCTTCTTCCTCTCCCAGTCCGAGCTCTGCTGTACAGGGATTGCTAGAGTCTGATGCCAGGTCTAAGCACATATATAGAGTATATACATGTGTAATAAGCTCCCTTTGGGCACAGGGACTGTTATGAATGAATAATATGTAAAGCTCTGCGGAATTTAAATAACAGATGAGCTCCTCTCTCTGTCACTCTGCTCTCTCCTCCTATCCGCATGTCCCTTATGAGCATAGGAGCACAGCTGGGGCTGCAAAAGGCTCTTACCAGGTCAAATTTAAGTGCTTGCAGCAAAACTAGTCGGCTCCCTGTGCTGCTTCTCCCTCTCCCAGTCTGAGGTCTTCTACACAGGGGTTTCAAGACGCTGATACCAGGTCAGATTCAGGTGCGTGTGTATATATATGCACGTGAGATTTGGTTCCTTAGAATGTAAGCTCCTTGGGCACAAGGACTGTTGTGAAGGAACTGTTTGTAAAGTGCTGCGTAATTGTAATGAAGGATGTGCTCGTCACTCTGCTCTCACCTTCTATCAGCAGGCCGCCTTATTAGCATATGAGCAGTGCAGCTAGTGCTGCACCAAATACTAAATTCCGGGGCTGAAACTGAAGATTCACGATGTACTTGGCCAAAAACAGAAATGGACAGTTGTTTTTTTTTCTTTTTAATGTTTTTTTTTTAAATTTATTTAATGTATATGGCTGGTGTTTTTTGCATAGAAGTCAATAGGGGGGGTGATTTTTGGATAGAAGTCAATAGGGGGGGCGATTTTTGGATGGAAGTCAATAGGGGGGGGCGATTTTTGGATGGAAGTCAATAGGGGGGGGCGATTTTTGGATGGAAGTCAATAAGGGGAGCGATTTTTGCATAGAAGTCAATAAGGGAGCGATTTTTGCATAGAAGTCAATAGGGGAGCGATTTTTGCATAGAAGTCAATAGGGGAGCGATTTTTTTCATAGAAGTCAATAGGGGGGGGGGGTGATTTTTGCATAGAAGTCAATAGGGGGGGGCGATTTTTGCATAGAAGTCAATAGGGGGGCGATTTTTGCATAGAAGTCAATAGGGGGACAATTTTTGCATAGAAGTCAATAGGGGGAGCTATTTTTGCATAGAAGTCAATAGGGGGACGATTTTTGCATAGAAGTCAATAGGGGGAGCTATTTTTGCATAGAAGTCAATAGGGGGACGATTTTTGCATAGAAGTCAATAGGGGGGTGATTTTGCATAGAAGTCAATAGGGGGGGCGATTTTTGCATAGAAGTCAATAGGGGGGGCGATTTTTGCATAGAAGTCAATAGGGGGGGCGATTTTTGCATAGAAGTCAATAGAGGGGGGCGATTTTTGCATAGAAGTCAATAGGGGGGGGGCGATTTTTGCATAGAAGTCAATAGGGGGGGCGATTTTTGCATAGAAGTCAATAGGGGGGGGCGTTTTTTGCATAGAACTCAATAGGGGGGGGGGGGGCGATTCTTGCATAGAAGTCTATGGGGGGGGGGGGGGGGTTTTGCATTGAACTCAGTGGGAGGCAGCATGCCTTTACCTGCCCGTTTTTTTTTTTTTTTTAATAACGGCAAAACGCAGATAGCCTTATTTTTCGGCGGCGGATTATCTTGGTGCATCCCTAACTGCGGCACAACTGATTGGCTCCCTGTGCTGCTTCTCCCTTTCCTAGTCCGAGCTCTTCTACACGGGTGTTTTTGAAGACAATGATCCCAGGTCACATTTAAGTGCGTGTGTACATGCGATGTGAGATTCGGTTCCTTTTTAGATTGTAAGCTCCTTGGGTACAAGGTCTGTTGCGAACGAACAGTGCGCTGCATAATCGAAACGAAGGATGTGCTCGTCACTCTGCCCTCACCTTCTATCAGCATGCCCCCCCCCCTTATTAGCATATGAGCACTGCAGCACAGCTGATTGGCTCCCTGTGCTGTGCTTCTTCCTTTCCCAGTTTGAGCTTTGCTGTACAGGGGTTGCAAAAGGCTGGCACTGGGTCAAACTGAGATGCTTGCATTTTAAAATACTACTATTGCTATTTTTTTCGTGAGCTCCATTCATTTTTATCTTTTTTTTTTTTTTAAATCTGCTTCGGATTTCCGATTGATCACTTTTTAGTAGTGAGAATTATTTTATTGCATCCTGTGTAGACCTAGAAGGGCGCAATTAACCCCCCCCCCCGCTGCAAAGTTCATGAGAAGTTTTGCAGCATCCGGTATAAATGCAGATCTAATAGATATATAAAAGCCTGACAAGTGTCCCGGGGACACGGTGAGGAGGAAGCGGTGTGGCGGCCGGCCAGGCTGATTGCGGCGGCTTGTTGTCTTCCCCCCCCGGTATTGCACAATCCGCCCGCTCTTTTTCTAGGTCACACACTGATGTCTATCTCCTCCATGCAGCCACATCAGGTTCTCATTGTGCAGAAGGCCCCGGAGGTGTCGACGAGTTTATCACTTAGTGCCGTCTGCTCCGAGGGCTCTGCGTAATGTGTTATTGGCGGTCCCCGGGATTGCTGAACCAGCTAGAACACGACGAGATAGAGGGGGCCGGGGGGGGGGGGGGGGGAGGGAGGTGGTTGGCCGGGTGTCACTTCTAGGAACTCGCTTGGACGCACGTGCTCCTGAGATAGTTGGCCGGTTCACGCGGACGGGGGCCATACGGGCAAAACTCAACTTCTACAGTAGACGGTTCCTTCCACCGGCTACGGTCCTTCTGATGGCCAACTTCTGGAAATAATTCTTTATTATTGGTGGCTAGCACAAGGCTGTCTCCCAGGGGCCACACATCATTGTCTCAATATTACAATTTTGCTACAGATTGTGTGCACAATCTCTCAGTCTCATAGTTGGACTATTTTTCCCGGTGGGTGTCCTCATTGCTTGGTGGGCTTTGAAGCCCATAGTTGGCTCCCTTCCCTCTTTGGTCTTTGGAGTCCACTCTTTGTGCATTATTTTGCCCCCGTTCCCTGGAACCGTCTGGCTTTTCCTGCTCCTCTCTTGCTACCCTGTTTCCCCGAAAATAAGACCTAGCGTGATTGTCAGTGATGGCTGCAATATAAGCCCTACCCCCCCAAATATGCCCTACCCTGTTTCCCTGAAAACAAGCCCTACCCTGAAAAGAAGACCTACAAGGACTTTAACTAGGGCTTATTTGGGGGGTAGGGCTTATATTGCAACCATCACCGACAATCACGCTAGGTCTTATTTTCGGGGAAACAGGGTAGAAGATTGGGTTTGGCCTGTCCTACCTGTGCATAGATCCTTGACGGTGGTGTAGTAGAACCTGTCTCCAGTGGGATGGTACCCTCTGAACCAGTGGTGTAGTAGAACCTGTCTCCAGTGGGATGGTACCCTCTGAACCAGTGGTGTAGTAGAACCTGTCTCCAGTGGGATGGTACCCTCTGAACCAGTGGTGTAGTAGAACCTGTCTCCAGTGGGATGGTACCCTCTGAACCAGTGGTGTAGTAGAACCTGTCTCCAGTGGGATGGTACCCTCTGAACCAGTGGTGTAGTAGAACCTGTCTCCAGTGGGATGGTACTCTCTGAACCAGTTTCTGGATACTTATAATTGAGATCTCTCTGCAAGACCGTGAGGTCCGTCCACTTTGTTTGCTATCTGTAGAACCTTAACGGTATCCTGAAGAATGTTGCAATAGAGGGGGGGGGGGGGGGTTGGGACTTTGAATGAGACGCATGATAACATGCATCTCCATCCCTAATCAGGTACATAAAGAAAGAGGGTCGCAAGTATTTATTTGTTTGCCATGATTGAGTAGGTACATAGCAGGCAATACATGAATAGAGTATACAATAATATTGTCCTCAAGAATAAAAAATCACTATAATATAACAGTTATAATCCACAGTATTGCCTGGATCCAAAGACCATGATAAGTACCTTGTTTCCCCAAAAATAAGACCTAGCGTGATTGTAGGTGATGGCTGCAATACAAGCCCTACCCCCCAAATAAGTCCTACCCTGTTTTCCCGAAAATAAGACCTAGCGTGATTGTCGGTGATGGCTGCAATACAAGCCCTACCCCCCAAATAAGTCCTACCCTGTTTTCCCGAAAATAAGACCTAGCGTGATTGTCGGTGATGGCTGCAATATAAGCCCTACCCCCCAAATAAGCCCTACTCTGTTTCCCCGAAAATAAGCCCTACCCTGAAAATAAGACCTACAAGGACTTTAACTTGGGCTTATTTGGGGGGGTAGGGCTTATATTGCAGCCATCACCGACAATCACGCTAGGTCTTATTTTCGGGGAAACGGGGTATGTGTGTGTTGCATCTAGGTTAAGCCCGACGCGTTTCATGGGATCTGTCCAATCGTCAGGGGCAGATGCATGGTACGTCGATAAGGAAAGGCGAGTATATCAAAATCAACCATTCATGGACAAAAATTGGAAAAAGAATATACATACAAGGAGGAAAAAGTAGTCATCCCTGTAAGACTCGCATGTCTGCTTAGTGTGAAACGGCAAGTCAGGGTGCTAGGGCCGAAATGAATGCCTGGTCTGGAAGCTGTGGTGATAGGGTCCAACAGGAACACAGGGAGCATGAATGTAGGTGTAACCCAGGGTATCTGGAACAATGGGACAAATGGGCTCCATTCTGTGGATCAATAAAAATATGAAATACCAAATGGTACTGAAAATATAAAAATTTAAAGTAATCAAAGAGAGGGGCCCAAATAAAAGGAGTATAAACTGGTATCCTGAAGAAGCCGAACGGTGAAACGCGTAGATACACAAGGGCTGACTGCCCATTATGTATCGGTATACATGATTTAAATTTTTTCTGTATTGTTCTATTCATGTTGTGTATTTTTCAATAAATAGTGTTTATTCTCATACCTCTTCGTTGTTTCCTATGCCTTTTTTAAAGACCAACCTAGGTTTACTGTTATGGTACACCTTTTTTTTCTTTATTATTTATTAGTACTTAAGGTACTTATATAGCACCGTCAATTTACGCAGCACTTTACATATACATTGTACATTCACATCAGTCCCTACCCTCAAGGAGCTTACAATCTAAGGTCCCTAACTCACATTCATACTAGGGGCCAATTTAAACAGAAGCCAATTAACCTACCAGCATGTCTTTGGAGTGTGGGAGGAAACCGGAGTACCCGGAGGAAACCCACTCAGGCACAGGGAGAACATGCAAACTCCAGGCAGGTAGTGTCGTGGTTGGGATTCGAACCAGCGACCCCTTTTTACTGCTAGGCGAGAGTGCCGCCCACTACACCACTGTGCCGTCCAATCCCCTTTAAAAACTGTTCCATAGATGCTTGTCCTGGTGATGTCTCGTTCTGAACTGCAGGATGAAAGGAAAAAAAAAAAAGAAAAAAATTATCTACAAAACGTTTTCCAGCAGGTCGGACAATGTGTGCCGTCGATGATATAGGCCCCTTTTTTGAAGCTCCAGGACGCTGGAGGGAAAAAAACAAATAAAAAAAAAAAACAATTTA
>JBBDGP010003336.1:932500-1052500 GCA_037952835.1 Lithobates septentrionalis | reverse complement strand
TGAGAAGGGCTACCGCAATCCGACTGGAAGTGGGGGAGCGGGTACCTGTCAAAACCAGGTACCTGCTAAGCCCCACAAAAAAAATTATGTGCCAGGAGGGGGGAGGAGGAGGAATCACAAAAATTGCAAGCAAGCCACAAGGAAGTCGCAAGCAAATCTCATGACTTTGGGGTTGCAGCAGTGTGTACTGAGCCCATGCTATATAGCGGCTCCCTTTTTGCCGTCTTGGGCCCCCCCCCCCCCAACGGTGCAAGGGTCTGGTCGTAAATGCGACCTTTGTGACCCTGGTAGTTCTGCCAATGTTTTGGCTTATGCATATACACTATATTACCAAAAGTATTGGGACGCCTGCCTTTACACGCACATGAACGTTAATTGGTATCCCAGTCTTAGTCCCTCCCCACTGTGGCCACCGTCCTAACACTTGCCTGCTTACAACACATCAACTTCAGGGACAAGGGGCTGCCCAATATATCCCACCCACTTTCAGATGCCATTGTAAGGCGATAATCAACGTTATTCATTTTACCTGTCGGTGGTCAGAACGTTATGGCCGCTCGGTGTATACTTTGACTTATAATACCGGTCTCCAGCTGGTAGATAATACAGCACCCGCTCACTCCTTTCCATTATCCCCATCTTGGGAGACAGCCCCGCCCACCGCAGCTGTGCATGTTTCCCTATGAGATTGTGTAGACCTCCACTCAGGTCTCAGATTACACTGAGCTCTCTGTGCTGTGCAGCGTGTGATGTCAGATCCCCGTCCCCCCCTGCCTTCTGGAGCTGAGAAAAAGCTTTTGATCTGTGTGTTTTTTTTTTGTTTTTTTTGTAGGAGGCTGTAGAGGAGAGAGTGCTGCAGGTAAACAGGTACAACTTTTATGTCGGAGGATTTGTTCCATCTCTGAGCATCACCTGAGGCCAGCCACCTCACTGGGTATATGGAAGGGTTTACAACCACTTTAATAAACGCATTATTACCAAAGGAATCGTCTCTCGGCCTTGATCACAGGGACTGGGTCGCGCTCGTAAAAAAAAAACGGCAGGGCGCCGCGAAATTTCCTAACGCTCGCTCTATATAAATGGATGCGCTCGGCGGGGTAGTGATGTTGACTCCCGCTGTTTTATAGTCCCCCCCCCCCCCCCCCGGTGTTTAATGTATAGGTTCCCAAAGCATTCTCCACAGCATTCCTGTGCAACCGCACGAAAGACGCAGGGCCGCCTGATTGCTGCAACCATTTAGGAGGCATTTTCCCCTCCCCTGTTTCTTCAATGTACAGCACATCCTGTGTGTAATTTATTACTGGTTACGGCGGACGGCAGCGAGAAGGTTGGAGTAACAGACGCACGCGGAAATGTAATTAAACCCACGATTAGCAGTAAAAATATTGTCTGCAAATAGATTCTCTCTAAGCATTTAAAGGATTCGGCTCGGTAATGGATAGATGGTAATTCTCTTATGTCTTTTTAATGGCTTTAATAATGTAAAATAAAAGGTCCCCTTTAGTTAGAATGCAAAATGCCATTAAGATGGTATTTTTTTCCTGTCCTTGTATAGCACCAACAGTGTACAGAATACATAAAGCCATTAACATCGGCGTTTCTTCAGTAGGGGTCCCGGGAACGCAGAATGCGGGTTAGAATACGAAAACTGCGCTTGGACAAAGTACAGTTCGAAATGGTGATATCAGCAGCGGCTCTACTGTGAGATACCTAACGCAGGACTAGTTCAATAATATATAAAAGAGCCGCGCTAAAAAAAAATACAGACTGTTCAAAAAATGACAGAGTGTCCGTACAAATTTTATCCTATTTAGGGATAACCACACATATAATAGGTTTAGCATATTAAAATCCTCGCTGGCCGGCATGCAGCAAAGTCAACCCGCACTTCCGGGAACGTGCAATGACGTCAGCGTGTCGCTCCACCCTATGCGTTTCGTCGCGCATGACGTGGTCCTGAACGTCGTCGCGCGTTCCTGGGAAGTGCAGGTTGATGTTGCTGTATGAGGATTTTAATAGGCTAAACCTATTACTTTGATGTAAGTGCAACCTTAATTGTATAATAAAGTTTTCTAAAGGTTTTTTTGCACCATGTGTGGCACGTACCTGGAGATGGAGTCTGACGTGGAGAGGAAGGCGATCTCTTACACCTCCGGCCTGGTGCCCCTGATAAAGTAAACAGGAGGCACGGAAGCCTGGAGTGGCGCGAGTGCCTGGAAGTTTGGATGGTGAAGGCTGCAGTTGAGAGGTCTGTTCGTACTTGGATGCAGGCGTGATCGTGACGCAGGGCGGCAGATACTTGGCAGGTGTGCAGACAGTAGGTGCTTGGCAGGCTGGCAGGTCACAGGCAGAAGGTGCTTGGCAGGCTGGCAGGTCACAAGCAGAAGGTGCTTGACAGGCTGGCAGGTCACAAGCAGAAGGTGCTTGGCAGGCTGGCAGGTCAGCGGCAGAAGGTGCTTGGCAGGTCACAGGCAGAAGGTGCTTGGCAGGCTGGCATTTCACAGGCAGAAGGTGCTTGGCAGGCTGGCAGGTCAACGGCAGAAGGTGCTTGGCAGGTCACAGGCAGAAGGTGCTTGGCAGGCTGGCAGGTCACAGGCAGAAGGTGCTTGGCAGGCTGGCAGGTCAGCGGCAGAAGGTGCTTGGCAGGTCACAGGCAGAAGGTGCTTGGCAGGCTGGCAGGTCACAGGCAGAAGGTGCTTGGCAGGCTGGAAGGTCAACGGCAGAAGGTGCTTGGCAAGTCACAGGCAGAAAGTGCTTGGCAGGCTGGCAGGTCACAGGCAGAAGGTGCTTGGCACAGAGCAGGGTCAGGCAAGCCAGGGTGCTCACTAGCAGGAACAGAGCAGTAGGCAGCAGAGTAGTCAGGCTCAGGCAATGGCAAACAGACAGAAGGATCAAGCAGAGACGTTGTCAAAGAGCAAGCCAGGGGTCGGTTCCGGTAGAGTACAAGCATGGTCAGACGGATCAGAACGGCAACAGGATCAGATACAGGAAATCGGAAACAGGTAGCAGAACGCTGTAGACCATAAGGCAAAGTCCTAGTGCAGCAGAGGTGTTGTTATAGGCCACTTGGCGCTACTTAGTGGTGAGCATGCACACCGGTGCCCGCGCACACGTGCGCGCGCATGTGCATGGGTAAGGCTAATGGGTATTCGCTGTCCATGGGTTTGGCTAATAGGTTTTCTCCGTCTGTGGATTTGGCTAACAGAAATTCTCAGTTTGCACAGAACTATGTGCCTGGGCATATTTCTTCTTCTCTGACAATGTGAAACTCTCTCTTTTTTACTTTCTGTGATGAACCCGTGGAGATGTTGTTGAGATGACCATTACAGCCTAAACTCATGTCCTTGAAGGAACATCTTTGGGAATACCCTGGCCAGGTTGTTTGAGCACAGGCTCTGTTGACCTCTCTTTGACTAGAGGGTCCTATGAAGTTGGTCACCCTGCACTCTTTATTAAGGTGGGGGTGTCACGGCTCGGGGGCTGTGGAGGTTCACAATTTCTGAACATTTATGAAGAGATTATTAACTTTGCACTTCAGCTTTGCACAAATGTTTTTTTCTCTTTTTTACAGACTTTATTATGTGTGGTTAGCCTTAAATAAAAGGGAAAATTTGTATGGACAGTTTTTGAACATCATGGTTTTGTAGCACAGCTATTTTTAATATTACAGAACCCAGGTTGCCCTGGATCGTCATCATGAGTTACCATGGTGTGGGAAGGCCAGCTGCCAGCACCATAACAACCAATGAGGCTCAGGGCAGGACGCGTGGCGCCTTTTTGTTGCTATGCTGTTGGCAGCTGGCCCACATCATGGGAACATATGATGCCAATTATGGGGCCATCTCCCTGGCATTCAGGATAGGATGGAAGATCTACTCTGCCTGTGTGATTGGGTGATTCTGTGATTGGGGGGGGGCAGGATTTTCAGATGATGGGGAGACTCTGATGTGATGGAGGGACTTTGATGTGATGAGAGACCTCTGACATAGGGGTACTGTCATGTAAACGGGGGACTCCGATGTATAGTGGTGACTGATATGAAGGAGGGCTTTGATGTGGTGGGGGACCGCTATTGTGCAGGGGGGAGGGCGTCTGATGTGATTCGGGGGACTCTGATGAAAAGGGGGACCTTGATGTAATGTGAGGACTTTGATGTGATAGGAGTACTCTGGCGAAAAGGGGGTTCATATGTGATGGGGGGGGGACAACTGAAGTTATGGGGGCTCTGATATGAAGGGAGCACTTTGTAAACTGGGGACTCTGATGTGATGGAGGACCTCTGATTTGATGGGAGTACTCTGGTGAAAAGGGGGGGGGGCTCAGATTAGATGGGGGAACCACCGATGTGATTGAAGCACTTTGGTGGGGGGGGGGCTCTGATGTGAAGGGGGGGACCACTTAGGGGACCACTGATGTGTTGCGAGTACTCTGATGAAAACTCTGATGAAAAGGGAGGGTATTATATGATGGGGGGGGGGCCTCTGACATGATTGGGGGGCTCTGTGATGGGAGACCTAATTAATTTCACATGCGTTCCCACTGTGTGAAGTGTGAATGGGGGGTGAATAGGGCCTTATATGCAAAACTCATCAGCTTTTTTTTTTTTCTGTACAGACTACAAACGAGAAAAGTTTTCATGTTTTCTGAACTGTAAAGAGTCTTTTGACTCTTCCAACCAATCCCTTGCACCCTTCTACAGATTTCTATCCAAATTTAGCCACACATGTCCCAGGAGAGGGAAATAAAAGAAGGAAAATGGGAAAATATAACAATCTGTACATTTTGTGGACTGCCTCCTCTAACATTGCTGCCCCTTGACACTGGCCAAAAAGGCCCTGCCTTCTACTCTTCTAGTAGGTAAAAGGCTGTAAAAAATAAAATAACCAATCAAAAGTGGATACTATTGTTGCTGTTGGTTGTTTATTCAATTATTTCAGGTACTTATATTGTTGTTAGTTGTCATTGGTGGCTGTTGGTTGTTATTGGTGGTGGTTGTTGGTTGTTATTAGTGTTGTTGGTTTTTATTGTCATTGGTAGTTGTTGGTTATTGTGGTTGTTAGTGATGGTGGTTGTTTTTTTTTTTTTTTAAAGGGTAAATTTTATTGAAGTTCACAGAATTTTACATCTCCATATCACAATTTTCTTTTACAGCACAATCGTTTATACTACAGTATATGGTAAACTGGTAACATTCACCTAGATCTAATATTTGTCATCATAAAAATAATGCACTTTTATTAAAAAAAATAAACATTGTTCCAATGTATTATTCTACTGTATCCTTGGTTGGTCCCTTACATTTCCATCAGCTTTGTATGCGCTATTATTATCTCTTAAGCATAAGTTTGTTTCACACCACATAGCTATCACACCTTTACATACACATTTTTAATAACCAGGTAGCTCTTATGCTTTAATCTCTCCTGATATATTTGTGATCCATTTCCCCCAAATTTTATCGAACTTTTTATTACTTCCTCTAGCTTGGTAAGTGAGTTTATACATTGGCAGGGCATTGTTAACTAATTTCACCCAGTCCCCAAGAGAGGGGGGACTCTGCTCCCTCCACTTGAGGGCTAAAGCCTTCTTGGCATAGCAAAATAATATACGTAGAAGGGTCTTCTGTGATGCGGATAGATCCTCCTCCAGGTCTCCAAGAAGACACCTGGCCGGAGAAGATATATTAGGGAGTTCAAGTTTTTCCTCCACATATGTGAGGATCTCCCCCCAGTATGCCATCACCTGGGGGCATTGCCACACCATATGGAAAAAATCTCCCACCTCCGTTTTGCAGCGGGGACACTCCGGGGAATCCCTCCCTCCCATTCTGTGCAGTCTTTTTGGGGTGTAATACATCCTATGTAAATAATTAAATTGAAGCATTTTATCTTTAGCTGCGATCATTGATGACACCGTAGTGTCCAGTACCTCCTGCCATGTTTCCTCTGTAAGAGATGGTATGTCTGTTTTCCACTGTATAGCCACCCTGTCCAGCCCAGAAGAAGAAGATGGCAGCAGGACTGAGTAATATCTGGAGATCAATTTTGAGTGATCAGCTTCAGCAATACGTTTTTCCATTGCTGATGGGGAGAGATTTACCTCAACTCCGCCCTATTGAGCCCTAACGGCATGTCTCAACTGTAGATATCTAAAAAAAAAAGTGTTAGGTATGTTGTATTCAGTCTTCAGATCTATAAAGGATCTAAAGAGTCCATTCCTAAACAGTTGATATGGTGGTTGTTATTTGTTAAAAGTCAACAATATTGTTATTGTTGGTTGTTGTTAGTTGTCATTGGTAGTTGCTCTTGTTGGTTGTTGGCTTTTATTGTTATTGGTAGTTGTTGTTATTGGTAGTTGTTGTTATTGGTGGTTGTTGTTATTGGTGGTTGTTGGTGATGGTTGTTATTGGTGGTTGTTATTGGTGGTTGTTTGTTAAAAGTCAACAATATTGTTATTGTTTGTTGTTGTTAGTTGTCAGTGGTTGTTGGTTTTTATTGTTGTTGTTGTTGTTATTAATGGTTGTTGGTGATGGTGGTTGTTGGTGATGGTGGTTGTTATTGGTGTTTGTTGGTGATGGTGGTTGTTATTGGTGTTTGTTGGTGATGGTGGTTGTTGGTTGTTAAAAGTCGATAATGTTGTTGGTTGTCATTGGTGGTTGTTAGTTGTTTTTGGTGGTGGTTGTTATTGTTGTTGTCAGTGGTTGTTGGAGGTTGTTGTAGCTGTTGGTTGTTATTGGTGGTTGTTGTTATCAGTGGGTGGTGTTGGTTGTTGTTGGTGATTATTGTTTGCTGGCTGTTGTTAAATATTTTATTATTTGTATTTTTATTTATATGAAAACAATGGTAGACCCAGGTCTTGAAAATAATCAAAAGAAGTCTTCAATGATCAGAAAACATACACATGAGAAAATTGTATAGTAAGGAACCATTCAGGTGATAAAGACCTATTATCCACCTCTAAAACAAGTGTGCAATGTCATAAATGTGTCAAAACATCATCAATAAATCATATCGTACAAGGAAAATAATTAATGTGTTAAAATGTCATAAAGAAGTCAGAAGTTGATAGAGCCCAAGTAGAAGCACAAAGGGTAAAAGATAATAAAAAAAAAAAAAAGGAAATATTCCATGTAAACTCCAATAGAGGGGCGATGGGGAGCCGTCATCGAGTACTGTAGGTGTAAATGGAACGTTTTGTTATTTGGTGTAATTGCTCCTTCGTCTGTCTCATTAATAAACCATAATTGCCGCCTCCCCACCAAGATCCTGGTTTAGCGCCTTCCGTGATGACTTTGCATTGTTTATAAAAAATGATTTGTGGTTTTACAGCAAATAGGACGTGGATGGTGCGGGTAAAACATTAACCTCTTCTCAGTAGACTGCTAATGTAGGCTGGCAGAATTCCATTCCGAAAAAAATTTTGTTTTGGGAACATTTTGTTCAATTTGCTAATAGGTGGTGGGGTCCAACCGATGATCATTTTCAATGAACGGGCTGGCCCTATGCAACAAGCAAAATGGCGTACAAATCGCTCAAACAAAATCGCACGTTCCCGCTACGCAAAAGTGTGAATGCAGCCCAAGGGCTCTTTCACGTGTGCAGTGCCCTATGTGGATTGATCTGCATTCAGATCGCAATCCAGAAGGCATTTGAGAGGTGGTGATGGGAGATGCTGTATATTTCTCCATGCATTGCATGTGGTTACGGTGAGGCCCAGTTGAACCGGATAGCCGAGTTTGACAAACAGGCGCCGCATTGCATCCCGAGCAACAAACACCACAGCCGCGGCATGTGTACAGCCCTGTCCAGCTAGGCTGTATTGTGACTGTTCAGGTGGGTGGACGTGGGGTGGTAAAAATTTACGGCTAAAAGCCCTAATTTGGGAAAAGAACATTTTATTTTATCCACTTGAAGACCAGGCCTATTCTGGTTCTTTGTTTTCACATTTTTAAATCAGTATTTTTTTCTAGAAAATTACTTATAACCCCCCCCCCCCCCAAAAAAAAAATATATATATTTACATTTTTGTAAATATTTTATTCACACAGCCATTAATGCCTAAACTGCTGGCAACAAAAGTGAGTACACCCCTAAGTGAAAATGTCCAAATTGGGCCCAAAGTGTCAATATTTTGTGTGGCCACCATTATTTTCCAGCACTGCCTTAACCCTCTTGGGCATGGAGGTCACCAGAGCTTCACAGGTTGTCACTGGAGCCCTCTTCCCCTCCTCCATGACAACATCACGGAGCTGGTGGATGTTAGAGACCTTGCGCTCCTCCACCTTCCGTTTGAGGATGCCCCACAGATGATCAATAGGGTTTAGGTCTGGAGACATGCTTGGCCGGTCCATCACCTTTACCCTCAGCTTCTTTAGCAAGGCAGTGGTGGTCTTGGAGATGTGTTTGGGGTCGTTATCATGTTGGAATACTGCCCTGCGGCCCAGTCTCTGAAGGGAGGGGATCATGCTCGGCTTCAGTATGTCATAGTACATGTCGGCATTCATGGTTCCCTCAATGATCTGTAGCTCCCCAGTGCCGGCAGCACTCATGCAGCCCCAGACCATGACATCCCACCACCATGCTTGACTGTAGACAAGACACACTTGTCTTTGTTCTCCTCACCTGGTTGCCGTGACACAAATGAGACGCAATCTGAACCAAAGCTTATCTTGGTCTCATCAGACCACAGGATATGGTTCCAGTAATCCATGTCCTTAGTCTGCTTATTTTCAGCAAACTGTTTGTAGGATTTCTTGTGCATCATCTTTAGAAGAGGCTTCCTTCTGGGATGACAGCCATGCAGACCAATTTGATGCAGTGTGTGGCGTATGGTCTGAGCACTGACAGGCTGACCCCCCACCCCTTCAACCTCTGCAGCAATGCTGGCAGCACTCATATGTCTATTTCCCAAAGACAACCTCTGGATATGACGCTGAGCACGTGCACTCAACTTCTTTGGTTGACCATGGCGAGGCCTGTTCTGAGTGGAACCTGTCCAGTTAAACCGCTGTATGGTCTTGGCCACCGTGCTGCAGGTCAGTTTCAAAGTCTTGGCAATCGTCTTATAGTCTAGGACATCTTTATGTAGAGCAACAATTTTTTTTTTCAGATCCTCAGAGTTCTTTGCCATGAGGTGCCATGTTGAACTTCCAGTTACCAGTATGAGAGAGTGAGAGCGATAACACCAAATTTAACACACCTGCTCCCCATTCACACCTGAGACCTTGTAACACTAACGAGGTGTTAATTGGGCCCAATTTGGACATTTTCACTTAGGGGTGTACTCACTTTTGTTGCCAGCGGTTTAGACATTAATGGCTGTGTGAGTTATTTTGAGGGGACAGCAAATTTACACTGTTAAACAAGCTGTACACTCACTACTTTACATTGTAGCAAAGTGTCATTTCTTCAGTGTTGTCACATGAAAAGATAGAATAAAATATTGACAAAAATGTGAGGGGTGTACTCACTTTTGTGAGATACTGTATATGTGTGTGTGTAAATATATAATATATTATGTGTGTATATATAATTTTAGCAGAGACCCTAGGGAATAAAATGGCGATCATTGCAATTTTTTATGTCACATGGTATTTGCGCAGCGCTTATTCAAGTGAGATTTAAAAAAAAAAACTTTAATGAATTAAAAAACAAACAAATTGCAGTATTTTACCCCAATATTTTTGTAAAATATTAAAGATAATGTTACGCCGAGTAAATAGACACCTAACATGTCAGTCTTCAAAAATTGCATGACGCTCGTGAAATAGCGACAAGCTATGGTACTTAAAAATCTCCATAGGCGCTTTGAAAATTTCTACAGGTTACCAGTTTAGAGTTACAGAGGAGGTCTTGTGCTAGAATCCTAGCTCTCGCTCTGTTTGCAGTGATACCTCACTTGTGTGGTGCAAACACTGTTTACATATACGTGCAACACCTACATATGCAGTCGCCTCTGCTTACAAGCACGGAGGGATGGGGGTGCCTTTTACGTTTTTTTTTTTTTCTTCTTTTATTTTTTTTATTTTTACGCTGTACCATTTTTTAATTTTTTTTTTCTTCTATTACTTTTATACTTTTTACAAGGAATGTAAAAAATATTTGTAATAAAAATAAGGATGACAGATCAAAAAGACCCCAAACCTCGCCTTTTATCTTTTTAAAAGCAAAAGATCAAAAAAACTTTTTTTTTGATCTTTTGCTTTTAAAAAGGTAAAGGCAGGATTTGGGGGTCTTACTGCTTAAAAAATAAAAAAAAAATAAAAAATAAAAAAAAATGTAGTTTACTTTCACCCTGGATCGTAAGTGACGTCATGACGTCGCTCTGGTCCTCCAAGGCCATAGAGGTGATCAAAGACGATCTGGTCTTTTTATCGCTTCTGTGTGACCAGCCGGCTGCACCGTCAGATTGTATCGCCGGTGGAAACGACGGTAAGCCTGAGTAACAGCGGCGAGTGGCGGGAGGGGGCGGGGCTGATGTCCCCTTCCACCGCTTCTGAAAGCGCTCTAGCTGCTCGTGAGTCGCTCGGAGCGTTTTCACGAGACAACCAGCTGCAGGCTGAAAAAAAATAAATACATTCCGGAGTTATGGTTGATAGCTTCAGCCATAACCCCGGTAAGCCACTTGCAATATACGTATTGCAGTCGGCAAGTGGTTATTATTTTTATTATTTTTTATTACTGTAAAGCACATCTGCATCCAAACATAGAATTCTAAACGGGATAGCAAAAAGTCCGCTATGTGAATTTATTTTTGGTGACATGGTCTCTTTTTATTTAGACCTCCCGGGTCTCACCTTTTTGCTGCAATGAATCTAATGCCATGCCGTTCCCGGGTGGGGGGGTTCGGAAGCGAACGGGCGGCTACACAGGTGCCGGATTGGTTGCATCTGACAGCAAAAGAGTTAAAAGGTGCCAATAGTCGGTGGTTGACATACTTCTAACAGAGGATGGATTGCTAGCTTATCGTTCCACCATGGGAGACTCCTTCGGCTTCAAGAAACAGTTAAATATAAGACAGGAGGTCGTTTTTTATGCCGACGTTATACGTTTCTATCCGGTAGAGTTCTGAGCGATAATTCCGCACAGCCTTTCATAGCTGCTCCATACATTGAGTAAGAAGTGGGCGGGGCTTGCCCGGGTGACGTCACCCTGCTGCGTTCGTAAGCTGTAAATTTTGATACTTGAAGGTTATTGTGGTTATTGCTCTTCTAGGCAGAATGTACTGGATGTCCTATACGTCCTACAGGGTTTTGCGTAAGAAATGAGAAGTATTTCATATCGTTGTGTCACCAGAGGCCATTCCCCCTGTTCCTGAAACGCTCTTATCTTCTCAAAAACAGAAGTTTTTGTTTTTGGTGAGGTGTGTAAAAAAAAAAAAAAAAAAAAGGGAACTAATATACGTATATCAGAGCTTACCAGTCCTTCGATGTGGTGGCTGCATTCGTGTTTTTGTTTTTTGTTTGTTTTTTGTTTTTCCAGGCTAAAGAACATTTTCTGCAAGAACAGAAAAAAATACCCGTTGATCCTGCCAGAAATCCAAATGAAACGCGTAAATAATGCATGTCGGGTCAGTCATTAGGAGACGCGCTGTCCGCATTCATTGCTGTGCACCCAACCCTGCACTATATGTGCAGATGAGTCCATGCAGCTGCTGCATCTCCATTGGCTAGCACGGGCGCCCCCCCCATGTCTATCGCCGCCTCCCCTATCCATGCGTCCGGCCCCTTTCAGGACACCGGACGCATGGATTCCGATGCGGTGGGGAGGGGGGGGTGTTTTTTTTTTAAGCACTGATTAGAGCCAGAGACTCTAATAGGCTTCAATATAGGGTGGGCTCGGCTTGCAGAGAGGAGCTGGAAGCCGCCATGGAGGAGAGGACAGGATAACAGGAGGGGAGGTGTTTGTAGTCCAAATCAGGAGAGCAGCCTAGGGTGAGGGTGCTGCTGCTTCGTGAAGACCGTACAGAAAGGGAAAAAAAAAACACAAAAAAAAACGAATGTACAAAAGAGAAAGCTAATGCAGGAACATCCAAGGACTGGTGGGCTGGAATATATTACATTTATTTTTTATTTTTTTAGGTTTAGATACATTCTCATTGATTGATCCTTTTACAGTTCACAGGTATTCTGTGAATGGATGAGGGGAGATGACAACATTAATGCGCCGTCCTCTCCCCTCATCCATTCGCAGAATACCTTGTATGCTGTGGAAAAAATATCCAAGGCATTTTGTGAATGGACGAGGAGAGTGGAAGGTGAGGCGTGAGTGACCGTCTGTCGTTCATTGTATTAGAGCTGTAACTGTCACAGCGATGGAAGTTTGGCGCTTACAGTAGTGCCTGGGATATATAAAAGCATTGAAATGAATGGGCTGCCCTGCGTACAACGCACAGGAGCACGTGAAAAATGCGTGGAAACCACGATTTGTCCCACCTGTAGGTGTGAGCCAGTTGTTGTTGTTGTTGTACCGTATGTGGCCATTGCTACTACAGGCTACTGGAAATAGTTTGTTTGGGCCAGCTTGGCCCGAACACGTTTTTTAAAGTCAAAGTGAATCATTAGGGAGATTGCAGCTATATTAGTGCAACATGGTTGAATACTATCCATGTGACCTTTTTTTATTATTTGCAGTAACAATGATATTTTCAGGGGATGCATTTGGGGTGTGTCCCCTTTTTCTTGGTCTAAGGGACCTAGACCTTTGCGCCCTCCTTTTTAATGTTGCCAAATCATGTATACCCCCTACTTCTGTCCAGCGTTATAAATAGTTCTTTGTTTTTAACAACGCAGCCATGGCGGCGCACCGAGATCTGTGGCCAGTGGAGACCTCCACACCGACCTCTCCCCGGTCCAGAACTGCGATCCACCTGCAATAACACGGGATGTTTATTGGATGCAGTTTATTCACTTGGCCCTCATCCACTCCTGACCTCCATATGAAGAGAACGGCTGACCTTTATTTCTACAGAGCTGTTTTTATAGGCGTATGGTTTATTGTGTGTGCTTGGCATGTTTTATGTTTATTCTTTTCTCTCAAAGGTCACAAAATCTTTTTTTTTTTCAATCTTGTCTACTTCGTCGCGGGGCATCGAGAGCGGACCTGTAGACTTATAGGTGGAAAGAGAGAAATGGAGATGGGCAGGAGGGCGAGCAGGTTGGATGTCACCGAAATCCTTGAAAAGTGTTGTCCCACTTCATGCACATAGGCGTGGAGAATAAAATAAAAATAAAATGTTTTAAAAAAACTATTTTTTTTTTTTTTTTTACACCTCTGATCACAGCTTTATTGCAGCCAGCGTGTCCTTACGCAATATGGTGTTTATTATTATTATACAGGATTTATATAGCGCCGACAGTTTATGCAGCTATTTACAACATTAGGGAGGACAGTACAAGTACAATACAATTCAATAAAGGAGGGAATCAGAGAGCCCTGCTCGTTAGAGCTTACAATCTAGGAGGGAGGGTCAAGTTATACAAAAGGGTAATAGCTGTGGGGGATGAGCTAATGGAGAAAATAGTACAGTTGTTAGATGGAGGCAGGATAGGCTTCTCTGAAGAGGAAAGTTTTCAGGGATCGCCTAAAAGTGGATAAATTTGGAGACAGTCTGACAGATTGTGGTAGGGAATTCCAGAGGACGGGAGAGGCTCGGGAGAAGTCCTGGAGGTGGATATAGGAGGAGGTGATGAGGGAGCTAGAGAACAGGAGGTCCTGGGAGGAACGGAGAGGGCGATTAGGTTGGTATTTTGAGACTAGGTTAGTGATGTAGCTGGGGGCATAGTTGTCAATGGCTTTGTAACTTATTGTTAGTATTTTGAATTTAATTCGTTGGGCGAGTGGCAACCAATGGAGGGATTGGCAGAGAGGGGTAGCAGAGGCTGAGCGGTTTGTAAGGTGGATGAGTCTGGCAGCAGCATTCATGATGGACTGAAGGGGGGAGGAGTCTACTTAAAGGTAAGCCAATGAGGAGGGAGTTGCAGTAGTCGAGGCGAGAGATAACCAGGGAGTGAATCAGGAGCTTTGTGGTTTCATTGGTTAGAAAGGGACGTAGTTTGGAGATGTTGCGGAGGTTGAGGCGGCAAGATTTGGAAAGTGATTGGATGTGGGGCTGAAAGGAGAGTTCAGAGTCCAGGATAACACCTAACACCCTGACATGTGGGGACGGGTGGATGGTTGTGCCATTGCTCTTGACAGAGAAGTATTTAGTTCCATGTTCAGGGATGTTTAATAAAATGCCCAAAACTTCCAAAGCAAAGAACTTCATTTTGGCGAAATAAAAAAGCCTGGTGCCCTTATGCCCACCTTTTTAAGCACAAAAAGGTAGGAGGAGTTGGTTTTGTGGATATCCAAGATTACTGGACGGCCACACAGCTAACTCAATTAAAGCAATGGTAACTCCCCTCTCCAGATAATCTATGGGTCCATATAGAATCCTCACTTTTACGTTCTTCAGACCTTAGGGCCACCCTATCAGCAGACAGGTGGAAAAGGGTTGACCTATCCCCTCTTCCTGCCACAAATAGAGCAGCATTCCTGGGGAGATCTTTGGCCAATACGGAGATTTACAGGGACCATAACTAAACGGTCCTAACCCCACTCTCTGCTCTGGGTTTTTATTAATTATCTTTCATTGAAACCGCAGGAATTACCGTATATACTCGAGTATAAGTCGTTCCGAGTATAAGTCGTTCCGAGTATAAGTCGAGGCCCTAATTTACCACAAAAAAATGGGAAAAACTTATTGACCCGAGTATAAGAGCCCTTGCACACTGGGGCGGTTTGCAGGCGCTATTGCGCTAATAATAGCGCCTGCAAACCGACCCGAAAGTGCCGCTCCTTGCATTCCAGTGTGAAAGCCCCGAGGGCTTGCACACTGGAGCGATGCGCTGGCAGGACGGTAAAAAAAGTCCTGCTAGCCGCATCTTCGGAGCGGTGAAGGAGCGGTGTGTATACCGCTCCTTTACCGCTCCTGCCCATTGAAATCAATGGGACGGCGCGGCTATACCGCCGGCAATGCGCCTCTGCAGAGGCGCTTTGCGGTGGTATTTAACCCCTTCTCGGCCGCTAGCGGTGGGTAAAACCGCCCCGCTAGCGGCCGCATACCGGCGATAAAACGCCGCTAATAATAGCGGCGTTTTACCGCCGACGCCGCCCCCCGCCCCAGTGTGCAAGGGCTCTAAGACGAGGGTGAGAAATGCACAGCTACTGTAAGTGGAAAAGAGGGTCAACAATGCCCATTTGCAGCCTCACTGTGCCCATTTGCAGCCATAGGTCCCCCAAACTTCAAACTCGGTAGTTAAGGGTTCCTAGATGCCCCCTAGCTGCAGCCAAAATTTGGGGTCTCTGAACCCAAAGGGTCCCGAAATGACATTGCTGCAGATGGACACAGTTGACCGACTTTGGGGCCCCGTATCTCGGGGCCACTTAATGCTAGGAACCCCAAATTTGGTGTGCAAACCCAGTGGAACTAGCACCATAAAATATCCATAGCTGGAGTTTCTAGCACCAAGTGGCCCCGAGATACAGGGCCCCAAATATCGGTTCAGAAAATGTCAAGCACTTTTCTGCAACAGAGAATGACATTTTCCGAGCCTATTTTGGGGCCCCGTGTCTCGGGGCCATTTGGTGCTAGGAACTCCAGCTTTGGATATGTTATGGTACCAGTTCCAAATTTGGGGTTCCTAGCGCCAAGTGGCCCTGAGATACGGGGCCCCAAATTCGGTTCGGAAAATGAAATTTTTTGCTGCAGAAAAGTGCTCGACTCGAGCATAAGTCGAGGGGGGGCACTTTCAGCACAAAAAAATGTGCTGAAAAACTCGACTTATACTCGAGTATATACGGTAAATGGATAGATGATCTTTTCTCTAAGTCACAACTTAAATCCCTGACAGACTTCCAAAGTTCTTATGACATCCCATCCAAAGGTTTCTTTACTTACACACGTATATATCAGCTTTCCTGAAAGTCCGTCCGAAACCACCTATGCACGTACACCCGATTAGCTTGGCAATTTTTCATGAATCGCAAACCCACCTTCAAAGGTATCTCAATTTTTTTTTTTACTCTCTTCTTCATAACAAACGTACATTTACTAAAACTCCACCTACGACGGGAATGGGAATCGTACAAAGTCTATACCAGCCTCCTTTCTCAATCTTTTCAACACAGAGGAACCCTTGAAAAACTTTCCAGTCTCGGGGAAACCCTGCTAAAAAATGAAAAATCTACAACTCATGATACATTAGTGTGATGGTCAGTGGGAAGAATGCTCCTCACACTTGTAGTCCATTGAGAAGAATTACCCCCTTACAGATAACTAAAAAGACCAATGGTGTCAGTGGGAACTTCTCTTGAGCTCATTGCTCAAGGAACTCCTAGCAACCTCTGGAGGAACCCTGGTGTTCCATGGAACCCTGGTTGAGAAACCCTGGTCTATACGGATAACAGTGGTTAACAGCTATATGGCATTCCTATAGCGTCACACATTGTACCAACCATTGGGAGTTATCCCAAAAAGTAGTCTCACACTGGTACCTAACCCCGAACCGCCTAGCTAAATTTTCACCACATAATTCCCCCCTCTGCTGGAGAGGTTGCGGGCAGACTGGTTCCCTTCTTCATATATTTTGGTTGTGCAAGAGCTTATCAAGCTACTGGAACCAGGTGTCCCAGCTTATCTCGCAGCTCACCCGGGGTACTTGTTAAACCTGACCCGACTCTTGCTTTATTGTACCTAGTAATTATACAGCTCACCATGGAACTTCACACAATTACTGTCATTAGACTTTGGTTGCAACATCTCTTAGCTGACCAGACTTTGGAGATCAGAACAAGCCCCTAATGTACAGTGCCTTGAAAAAGTATTCATACCCCTTGTAATTTTCCACATTTTTGTCAAGTTACAACCAAAAAAAGTAAATGTATTTTATTGGGATTTTATGTGATCGACCAACACAAAGTGGCACATAATTGTGAAGTGGAAGGAAAATGATAAATGGTTTTTAAAATTTTTTTTTGCGAATATCTGAAATGTGTGGCGTGCATTTGTATTCTTAGTGGAACCAATTGCCTTCAGAAGTCATCTAATTAGTAAACAGAGTCCACCTGTGTGTAATTTAATCTCAGTATAAATACAGCTGTTCTGAGAAGCCCTCAGAGGTTTGTTAGAGAACCTTAGTGCACAAACAGCATCATGAAGGCCAAGGAACACACCAGACAGGTCAGGGATAAAGTTGTGGAGAAGTATAAAGCAGGGTTAGGTTATAAAAAAATCTCCCAAGCTTTGAACATCTCACGGAGCTCTGTTCAATCCATCATCTGAAAATGGAAAGAGTATGGCACAACTGCAAACCTACCAAGACATGGCCGTCCACCTAAACTGACCGGCCGGGCAAGGAGAGCATTCATCAGAGAAGAGCCAAGAGGTCCATGGTAACTCTGGAGGAGCTGCAGAGATCCACAGCTCAGGTGGGAGAATCTGTCCACAGGACAACTATTAGTCGTGCTTATAGAGTAATTAGACTCATGTGGGCTGGCAATGTAATTGCCAACATCCCTTAGTGTACCAAACAGAATAACACCTCCAAGGTTTTGGGATTTTAAAGGCAATGTAAACAGATAATTAAAAAAAATAAAAAGATATTATATATATATATATATATATATATATATATATATATATACGGTATATATTTTATTAATACAAAAATATCTAAAAACAATGATCACGTGGATCTACAGTTGATTAGAATTAATACGTAGAAATACATATAGGGACATATAATGGTATCAGAAAGTGGCAAAATACAACCAAGTTCAACACAGAGATAAATAACATAGCTCTAGGTGATACGTAGTTGCAGAGTCCGACGCGTTTCGAGAAAGTACATAAAAATTCTTCATCAGGGACATAAAGCAACTTTATTCAGATGTTGATCCTAAAACTGGTTAAAAAACTCCAAACTAGGCACTCCACCACCATCAAAATTGGCCCTCCATTGCATTAAGGGGCCCAAGAGTGAAACACTCAACAAGGACATCAAATCCCATAGGGTTTACAAATATTTTTAATGCAAACCTCCACATTCTAGTGAAAAAGGGGAAGGACAAGGAGCCAAAATGTGAATGTGCTCCAGCTAGGATAAACCCTTTACCATCGACCAATATGCAACAAAATGAACGGTCCCCCTCAGAATAAGTGATCACCTTGTGATTGAACAAAGAATCATCAATCCACACAGTGGAGTTGACACTATTAGTCGTGCTCTCCACAAATCTGACCTTTATGGAAGAGTGACAAGAAGAAAGACATTGGTGAAACAAAGTCATAAGAAGTCCCATTTGCAGTTTGTGAGAAGCCATGTGGGGGACACAGCAAAGATGTGGAAGAAGGTGCTCTGGTCAGATGAGACCAAAATTTTACTTTTTGGCCTGAAAGAAAACCGATATGTGTGGTGGAAAACTAACTCTGCACATCACCCTGAACACACCATCCCAACCGTGAAACATGGTGGTGGCAGCATCATGTTGTGGGGATGCTTTTCTTCAGCAGGGACAGGGAGGCTGGTCAGAGTTGATGGGGAAAATGGATGAAGCCAAATACAGGGCAATCTTAGAAGAAAACTTGTTAAGGCCCGTACACACGATCAGAAATTCCGCCAGCAAAAGTCCGATGTGAGCTTTTGGTCGGAAATTCCGACCGTGTGTATGCTTCATCGGTTTTTTGCTGGCGGAATTTCCACCAGCAAAAGATTTGAGAGCAGGTCCTCCTATTTTTCCGACGGAAAAAGTTCCCATTGGAAATTCCGATCGTCTGTAGCAATTCCGACGTGCAAAATTCCTACGCATGCTCGGAAACATTGAGCTTCATTTTCTGGGCTCATCGTAGTGTTGTACGTCACCGCGTTCTTGACGGTCGACAGTTAAGAGAACTTTTGTGTGACCGTGTGTATGCAAGCCAAGCTTGAGCGGAATTCCGTCGGAAAAAACTTGTTAAGGCCCGTACACACGATCAAAAATCTATATATAAATAAATATATATATATATATATATATATATATATATATATATATATATATATATATTGTAGCAGAGCGTCCCAGAGAGAGCCAGGAAAAGTCCTGTTCGGGGTTTATACATCTCCCAGGCTCCTCTCATACAGGTTCAGGGATCTCTGATCCATGGTCCGGTTCAGGTCTTGGTCCTCTCCCCCAGGCTAATTTAAGCTCACCTGAGCAGACAGCCCTTGCTCTTGGCCTGGGATACTCAGAGAACTTCTGTGTAAGAGTGCAAAAAGGTATGTGGAAACTGACAAGCTGTAGGCTTGCTCAGCTTAGTAGTTAGGATCTGTAAATATTGTTTAGTTAGTGCCGAGACACGGCTAGGTTTTGTTTTGGCTATTTTTGTTCCTATTTGTTTCTTTTGGAACACTGTACAGCACCTGTAAATAGACTTGTATATATCACAAATAAACACCGCACTGTTTGTCACTATTCCACTGGATTTGGTATCTGTGCCTGAAAGACTGCTCATCCCAGGGAGCTTTGTACCTGCTACCTGTCCCCCAGGTTACATATGGTGGAGAATGCGGGCAGCTGTAGTAAGTTACTACTTAAAAGGCCAGTACCTAGAGTGACTAAACATGGAGGAAATCCTAAAACAATTGGTGATATCCAATGCTGCACAGCAACAAACAAACGCTATCGCACAGGAGCAAACCAAGGCGCTGTGCCAACAGATTGGTGCTGTACAGGAGCTATCGCAGAGGCTGTTTGAACAGCTAGCCACTGATGCAAAAGGGGATAGGAAAACCCTGGCTGCGGTTGTAGAGACGCTTGCACAGTGGTCACCTGCTAAAGTTAATGTTGTTGGAGACAAGCCCTCAGCCATCCATGTGGGTCGTTTTCTTTCCAAGATGACTGCAGATGATGATCCAGAGGCCTTTCTCTTAACCTTTGAACGGACCGCTGAGAGGGAAGGTTGGCCCAAAACCCAGTGGGCAGGACTGGTCGCCCCCTTGCTGTCTGGAGAATCGCAGAAGGCCTACTATGATTTGGAGTCAGCAGAAGTAGGAGACTATGAAAAGGTCAAGCGGGAAATCCTGGCGCGACTTGGTGTCACCTTGGCAGTTCGAGCACAGCGGGTCCACAGCTGGTTCTTCCAAGACGAGAGGCCCCCAAGATCGCAGATGTTCGACCTAATTCACTTGGTGAGGAAATGGCTACAGCCGGAGTCCCTGTCTGGGCCACAAATAGTGGAGCGTGTGGTCATGGACCAGTTCCTGAGGTCACTACCAGTTCCCCTGCAGAAGTGGGTGAGTCAAGGAGACCCCAACTCGGCGGACAACCTCGTGGAACTTGAAAGGTACTTTGCTGCAGAGAACCTGGTCACCACCCCTACAGCCGCACGGACTTTCCGCCCAAAGCCACGGTCTCCCCAGGCAACCGGTAAGACTGTTCCAGGGGAAGTGGGTGGTAAGCATGGCAAGGAAATAGGGGGGAGGATTTTTGGTGCCAGGACTGAAGTTTGGCGTCCCAAACAAGGGAAGCTACTGCCTGTCAGCAAACCCAACTGGGGAAACATCAGGTGTTTTCGTTGCCAAGAACTGGGACATGTTGCAGCAAACTGTCCATTGACAGATGAACCAATGCAGTGCGATCTGTCCATTAGAAGGCAGTCTATGTTTGCTGCTGTTTCATGCGCTGCAGCACCAAGTATGGGAAAACACATGTGCCAAATGACTGTTAATAATAAGCCTATTACGGCCTTGCTAGACTCTGGAAGTCTAGTGACTTTGGTTACAGCTGAGATGGTTGACATTGTGAATTTGCATGCTAAAAAAATTGCTGTGATCTGTGTACATGGGGATACCCGCGAGTATCCTATAGCCACTGTTCAGTTTAAAACTGGCTTAGGTACGGTGACCCATCCGGTCGGACTTGTGCCCCACTTGGTGCACAAGGCCATCATTGGTAGGGACTTCCCTAAGTTTTGGGAACTGTGGGATCGTCCCGACCCGGTCGCAGTAGCTGACTCAGTGACAGAGCCAGAACTCCTGGCCGCTACTGACAATATGGGTTCAGGGGACTCTTCTCAGGGCTCCCCAGGTTTTCCTTTCTCAGTTATGGCAGGAGAGCTGGAGGAGCCTGAGGAGGTCCCCACAACCAGTGGAGCTGGACAGCCATCTGCTGAATCTGAGCCTACGTTGGAGTTTGCTGACCTTAATGTACACAAGGAAAATTTTGGTACCGAGCAGAGAAAAGACCCAACCCTTGCCAGGGCCTGGGAAAATGTAATGGTGATTAATGATGTACCTGTCGAATCAGGGGACAGGCTCTGTTTTCCTTATTTTAGCAGCAATGAGGATTTAATGTATCGTGTATGTAAAAAAAATGATGAAGTGGTTGAACAGTTGGTGGTCCCTAAGCCATACAGACGGGTGGTGTTGGAACTTGCCCATGGGCACTTGCTAGGAGGTCATTTAGGGGTTGAGAAAACTACGGAAAGGGTGTTACGCAGGTTTTATTGGCCCGGAATACAGAAGGATATTGAGAATTATTGTCAATCCTGTCCTGTGTGTCAGATGTCAGCCCCACTACAACACTTCCGAAGTCCTTTAGTGCCCTTGCCCATTATTGAAGTGCCCTTTGAGAGGATTGCCATGGACCTTGTGGGTCCACTCCCCAAGTCTGCCCGAGGTCATCAGCATATCCTCGTAATCATGGATTATGCTACCCGTTACCCAGAGGCCATTCCCTTACGCACCGCGTCTGCTAAAAACATTGCCAAAGAGCTGTTTATGGTGTTCAGTCGTGTTGGAATCCCTAAAGAAGTCCTTACAGACCAGGGCACCCCATTTATGTCACGAATAACTAGAGAGCTGTGCAAGTTATTTAAGGTGACGCAATTGCGAACCTCAGTGTACCATCCTCAAACGGATTGCTTGGTGGAACGCTTCAATAAAACATTAAAGAGCATGTTAAAAAAGGTTGTTGACAAGGATGGGAAAAACTGGGACTTCCTGATACCATACTTGATGTTTGCCATCAGGGAGGTTCCCCAGTCCTCCACAGGGTACTCTCCCTTTGAGTTGCTTTATGGGAGACACCCTCGGGGACTCTTGGACATAGCCAAAGAAACTTGGGAGGGGGAGCAGACACCCCATAAAAGTGTCATTGAGCATATCGCTCAAATGCAGGACAGGATTGCAGCAATCATGCCGATGGTAAAAGAACACTTACTGCAGGCCCAAACAGCTCAACAGAGGATATACAATAGGGGGGCCCAACTCCGTGTTTTCTCACCTGGTGATAGGGTCCTGGTGTTAGTTCCCACTGTTGAGAGCAAGTTCCTGGCTAAGTGGCAGGGTCCCTTTGAAGTAATTGAAAGAGTTGGGGAGGTCAATTACAAAATATATCAACCAGGAAAAAGGAAGCCCGAACAGATTTACCACATAAACCTGTTAAAGCCCTGGAAGGATAGACTGGCGTTAACTGCGAGGTCCCTCCCGGTAACGCCTAAGGGTACTGAGTCCCCTCTGATCCCTGAGGTCACGATTCCAGACACCCTGTCATATTCTCAAAAGCAGGAAACTAGAGAATTCCTGATAAGAAATAGAGAGAAATTTTCAGAGTTACCTGGCACGACTTCAGCAGTTCAGCATGATATCGTTACTGAACCTGGGGTCCGTGTCAAGCTCAAACCATACCGAATTCCTGAAGCGAGGAGAAAGGACATCAGCGAGGAAGTTAAAAGAATGTTGGAGCTAGATGTCATTGAGGAATCCAATAGTGACTGGTCTAGCCCCATCGTGTTAGTCCCAAAACCGGATGGCACTTGGAGGTTCTGTAATGACTTCAGGAAGCTTAATGCAGTGACAAAGTTTGACACGTACCCAATGCCCAGAGTGGACGAACTTATAGACCGACTTGGCAAGGCTCGCTATCTGACCACTTTGGACTTGACAAAAGGTTATTGGCAAATACCCCTGACTGGTAGCGCCAAAGAGAAGACTGCATTTGTGACCCCGGAGGGTTCCTTTCAATATAAAAAAATGCCTTTTGGGTTGCAAAATGCCCCCGCCACATTTCAGAGGGCCATGGACAGGACTCTAAGACCCCACCGACAATATGCAGCAGCATATCTAGATGACATAGTGGTACATAGCACTGACTGGGAGTCTCACTTGCCCCGTGTCCAGGCTGTCCTCAATTCCCTCTTCAAAGAAGGTTTTACAGCAAATCCAAAAAAATGTGCCATTGGTCTAGACGAAGCCAAGTATTTGGGCTACACTATTGGGCGTGGTGTCATAAAACCTCAAGTGAATAAAATAGAAGCCATCCAGGAATGGCCACGTCCTGCAAACAAGAAGCAGGTCAGGGCCTTTCTTGGCATTGCGGGGTATTATAGAAGATTTATCCCAAATTTTGCAACTATAGCTGCCCCACTGACAGACCTTACGAAAGGGAAAGACTCGGTAATGGTGAAATGGTCCTCAGTAGCAGAGGAATCTTTCCAAGTCCTGAAGAAGGCTCTTTGTGCACAACCAATACTGTACTCCCCCGATTTCTCCAAAGATTTTTTGGTTCAGACGGATGCGTCTGATGTTGGTATCGGGGCAGTACTATCACAGGTACACAATGGGGAAGAACACCCTGTGGTGTACCTAAGCAGAAAACTCAATGACCATGAGCAAAGGTATGCAGTCATTGAAAAGGAGTGTTTAGCCATAAAGTGGGCCGTGGACGCACTCAGGTACTATTTGTTAGGACGCCAGTTTGAGTTAATAACTGACCATGCTCCTCTGAAATGGATGGCCCAAAAGAAGGAGACTAATAGACGGGTGAACCGGTGGTTTTTGGCTCTACAGGATTACTCATTCACTGTAAAACACAGGCCAGGTGTTGAGATGGGGAATGTAGATGCCCTGTCCCGTGTTCACTCCTGTTGGGCTACAGGTGTTCCAACCCTGGGGTTGAAACAAGGGGGGAGGATATGTAGCAGAGCGTCCCAGAGAGAGCCAGGAAAAGTCCTGTTCGGGGTTTATACATCTCCCAGGCTCCTCTCATACAGGTTCAGGGATCTCTGATCCATGGTCCGGTTCAGGTCTTGGTCCTCTCCCCCAGGCTAATTTAAGCTCACCTGAGCAAGACAGCCCTTGCTCTTGGCCTGGGATACTCAGAGAACTTCTGTGTAAGAGTGCAAAAAGGTATGTGGAAGCTGACAAGCTGTAGGCTTGCTCAGCTTAGTAGTTAGGATCTGTAAATATTGTTTAGTTAGTGCCGAGACACGGCTAGGTTTTGTTTTGGCTATTTTTGTTCCTATTTGTTTCTTTTGGAACACTGTACAGCACCTGTAAATAGACTTGTATATATCACAAATAAACACCGCACTGTTTGTCACTATTCCACTGGATTTGGTATCTGTGCCTGAAAGACTGCTCATCCCAGGGAGCTTTGTACCTGCTACCTGTCCCCCAGGTTACAATATATATATATATATATGTGTAATATTACATTGTGTATGTGTGTATATATATATATGTATGTGTGTGTGTGTGTGTGTGTATATATATATATATATATATATATATATTGTAACCTGGGGGACAGGTAGCAGGTACAAAGCTCCCTGGGATGAGCAGTCTTTCAGGCACAGATACCAAATCCAGTGGAATAGTGACAAACAGTGCGGTGTTTATTTGTGATATATACAAGTCTATTTACAGGTGCTGTACAGTGTTCCAAAAGAAACAAATAGGAACAAAAATAGCCAAAACAAAACCTAGCCGTGTCTCGGCGCTAACTAAACAATATTTACAGATCCTAACTACTAAGCTGAGCAAGCCTACAGCTTGTCAGTTTCCACATACCTTTTTGCACTCTTACACAGAAGTTCTCTGAGTATCCCAGGCCAAGAGCAAGGGCTGTCTTGCTCAGGTGAGCTTAAATTAGCCTGGGGGAGAGGACCAAGACCTGAACCGGACCATGGATCAGAGATCCCTGAACCTGTATGAGAGGAGCCTGGGAGATGTATAAACCCCGAACAGGACTTTTCCTGGCTCTCTCTGGGACGCTCTGCTACATATCCTCCCCCCTTGTTTCAACCCCAGGGTTGGAACACCTGTAGCCCAACAGGAGTGAACACGGGACAGGGCATCTACATTCCCCATCTCAACACCTGGCCTGTGTTTTACAGTGAATGAGTAATCCTGTAGAGCCAAAAACCACCGGTTCACCCGTCTATTAGTCTCCTTCTTTTGGGCCATCCATTTCAGAGGAGCATGGTCAGTTATTAACTCAAACTGGCGTCCTAACAAATAGTACCTGAGTGCGTCCACGGCCCACTTTATGGCTAAACACTCCTTTTCAATGACTGCATACCTTTGCTCATGGTCATTGAGTTTTCTGCTTAGGTACACCACAGGGTGTTCTTCCCCATTGTGTACCTGTGATAGTACTGCCCCGATACCAACATCAGACGCATCCGTCTGAACCAAAAAATCTTTGGAGAAATCGGGGGAGTACAGTATTGGTTGTGCACAAAGAGCCTTCTTCAGGACTTGGAAAGATTCCTCTGCTACTGAGGACCATTTCACCATTACCGAGTCTTTCCCTTTCGTAAGGTCTGTCAGTGGGGCAGCTATAGTTGCAAAATTTGGGATAAATCTTCTATAATACCCCGCAATGCCAAGAAAGGCCCTGACCTGCTTCTTGTTTGCAGGACGTGGCCATTCCTGGATGGCTTCTATTTTATTCACTTGAGGTTTTATGACACCACGCCCAATAGTGTAGCCCAAATACTTGGCTTCGTCTAGACCAATGGCACATTTTTTTGGATTTGCTGTAAAACCTTCTTTGAAGAGGGAATTGAGGACAGCCTGGATACGGGGCAAGTGAGACTCCCAGTCAGTGCTATGTACCACTATGTCATCTAGATATGCTGCTGCATATTGTCGGTGGGGTCTTAGAGTCCTGTCCATGGCCCTCTGAAATGTGGCGGGGGCATTTTGCAACCCAAAAGGCATTTTTTTATATTGAAAGGAACCCTCCGGGGTCACAAATGCAGTCTTCTCTTTGGCGCTACCAGTCAGGGGTATTTGCCAATAACCTTTTGTCAAGTCCAAAGTGGTCAGATAGCAAGCCTTGCCAAGTCGGTCTATAAGTTCGTCCACTCTGGGCATTGGGTACGTGTCAAACTTTGTCACTGCATTAAGCTTCCTGAAGTCATTACAGAACCTCCAAGTGCCATCCGGTTTTGGGACTAACACGATGGGGCTAGACCAGTCACTATTGGATTCCTCAATGACATCTAGCTCCAACATTCTTTTAACTTCCTCGCTGATGTCCTTTCTCCTCGCTTCAGGAATTCGGTATGGTTTGAGCTTGACACGGACCCCAGGTTCAGTAACGATATCATGCTGAACTGCTGAAGTCGTGCCAGGTAGCTCTGAAAATTTCTCTCTATTTCTTATCAGGAATTCTCTAGTTTCCTGCTTTTGAGAATATGACAGGGTGTCTGGAATCGTGACCTCAGGGATCAGAGGGGACTCAGTACCCTTAGGCGTTACCGGGAGGGACCTCGCAGTTAACGCCAGTCTATCCTTCCAGGGCTTTAACAGGTTTATGTGGTAAATCTGTTCGGGCTTCCTTTTTCCTGGTTGATATATTTTGTAATTGACCTCCCCAACTCTTTCAATTACTTCAAAGGGACCCTGCCACTTAGCCAGGAACTTGCTCTCAACAGTGGGAACTAACACCAGGACCCTATCACCAGGTGAGAAAACACGGAGTTGGGCCCCCCTATTGTATATCCTCTGTTGAGCTGTTTGGGCCTGCAGTAAGTGTTCTTTTACCATCGGCATGATTGCTGCAATCCTGTCCTGCATTTGAGCGATATGCTCAATGACACTTTTATGGGGTGTCTGCTCCCCCTCCCAAGTTTCTTTGGCTATGTCCAAGAGTCCCCGAGGGTGTCTCCCATAAAGCAACTCAAAGGGAGAGTACCCTGTGGAGGACTGGGGAACCTCCCTGATGGCAAACATCAAGTATGGTATCAGGAAGTCCCAGTTTTTCCCATCCTTGTCAACAACCTTTTTTAACATGCTCTTTAATGTTTTATTGAAGCGTTCCACCAAGCCATCCGTTTGAGGATGGTACACTGAGGTTCGCAATTGCGTCACCTTAAATAACTTGCACAGCTCTCTAGTTATTCGTGACATAAATGGGGTGCCCTGGTCTGTAAGGACTTCTTTAGGGATTCCAACACGACTGAACACCATAAACAGCTCTTTGGCAATGTTTTTAGCAGACGCGGTGCGTAAGGGAATGGCCTCTGGGTAACGGGTAGCATAATCCATGATTACGAGGATATGCTGATGACCTCGGGCAGACTTGGGGAGTGGACCCACAAGGTCCATGGCAATCCTCTCAAAGGGCACTTCAATAATGGGCAAGGGCACTAAAGGACTTCGGAAGTGTTGTAGTGGGGCTGACATCTGACACACAGGACAGGATTGACAATAATTCTCAATATCCTTCTGTATTCCGGGCCAATAAAACCTGCGCAACACCCTTTCCGTAGTTTTCTCAACCCCTAAATGACCTCCTAGCAAGTGCCCATGGGCAAGTTCCAACACCACCCGTCTGTATGGCTTAGGGACCACCAACTGTTCAACCACTTCATCATTTTTTTTACATACACGATACATTAAATCCTCATTGCTGCTAAAATAAGGAAAACAGAGCCTGTCCCCTGATTCGACAGGTACATCATTAATCACCATTACATTTTCCCAGGCCCTGGCAAGGGTTGGGTCTTTTCTCTGCTCGGTACCAAAATTTTCCTTGTGTACATTAAGGTCAGCAAACTCCAACGTAGGCTCAGATTCAGCAGATGGCTGTCCAGCTCCACTGGTTGTGGGGACCTCCTCAGGCTCCTCCAGCTCTCCTGCCATAACTGAGAAAGGAAAACCTGGGGAGCCCTGAGAAGAGTCCCCTGAACCCATATTGTCAGTAGCGGCCAGGAGTTCTGGCTCTGTCACTGAGTCAGCTACTGCGACCGGGTCGGGACGATCCCACAGTTCCCAAAACTTAGGGAAGTCCCTACCAATGATGGCCTTGTGCACCAAGTGGGGCACAAGTCCGACCGGATGGGTCACCGTACCTAAGCCAGTTTTAAACTGAACAGTGGCTATAGGATACTCGCGGGTATCCCCATGTACACAGATCACAGCAATTTTTTTAGCATGCAAATTCACAATGTCAACCATCTCAGCTGTAACCAAAGTCACTAGACTTCCAGAGTCTAGCAAGGCCGTAATAGGCTTATTATTAACAGTCATTTGGCACATGTGTTTTCCCATACTTGGTGCTGCAGCGCATGAAACAGCAGCAAACATAGACTGCCTTCTAATGGACAGATCGCACTGCATTGGTTCATCTGTCAATGGACAGTTTGCTGCAACATGTCCCAGTTCTTGGCAACGAAAACACCTGATGTTTCCCCAGTTTGGTTTGCTGACAGGCAGTAGCTTCCCTTGTTTGGGACGCCAAACTTCAGTCCTGGCACCAAAAATCCTCCCCCCTATTTCCTTGCCATGCTTACCACCCACTTCCCCTGGAACAGTCTTACCGGTTGCCTGGGGAGACCGTGGCTTTGGGCGGAAAGTCCGTGCGGCTGTAGGGGTGGTGACCAGGTTCTCTGCAGCAAAGTACCTTTCAACAAGTTCCACGAGGTTGTCCGCCGAGTTGGGGTCTCCTTGACTCACCCACTTCTGCAGGGGAACTGGTAGTGACCTCAGGAACTGGTCCATGACCACACGCTCCACTATTTGTGGCCCAGACAGGGACTCCGGCTGTAGCCATTTCCTCACCAAGTGAATTAGGTCGAACATCTGCGATCTTGGGGGCCTCTCGTCTTGGAAGAACCAGCTGTGGACCCGCTGTGCTCGAACTGCCAAGGTGACACCAAGTCGCGCCAGGATTTCCCGCTTGACCTTTTCATAGTCTCCTACTTCTGCTGACTCCAAATCATAGTAGGCCTTCTGCGATTCTCCAGACAGCAAGGGGGCGACCAGTCCTGCCCACTGGGTTTTGGGCCAACCTTCCCTCTCAGCGGTCCGTTCAAAGGTTAAGAGAAAGGCCTCTGGATCATCATCTGCAGTCATCTTGGAAAGAAAACGACCCACATGGATGGCTGAGGGCTTGTCTCCAACAACATTAACTTTAGCAGGTGACCACTGTGCAAGCGTCTCTACAACCGCAGCCAGGGTTTTCCTATCCCCTTTTGCATCAGTGGCTAGCTGTTCAAACAGCCTCTGCGATAGCTCCTGTACAGCACCAATCTGTTGGCACAGCGCCTTGGTTTGCTCTCCTGTGCGATAGCGTTTGTTTGTTGCTGTGCAGCATTGGATATCACCAATTGTTTTAGGATTTCCTCCATGTTTAGTCACTCTAGGTACTGGCCTTTTAAGTAGTAACTTACTACAGCTGGCCGCAGTCTCCACCATATGTAACCTGGGGGACAGGTAGCGGGTACAAAGCTCCCTGGGATGAGCAGTCTTTCAGGCACAGATACCAAATCCAGTGGAATAGTGACAAACAGTGGGGTGTTTATTTGTGATATATACAAGTCTATTTACAGGTGCTGTACAGTGTTCCAAAAGAAACAAATAGGAACAAAAATAGCCAAAACAAAACCTAGCCGTGTCTCGGCGCTAACTAAACAATATTTACAGATCCTAACTACTAAGCTGAGCAAGCCTACAGCTTGTCAGTTTCCACATACCTTTTTGCACTCTTACACAGAAGTTGTCTGAGTATCCCAGGCCAAGAGCAAAGGCTGTCTGCTCAGGTGAGCTTAAATTAGCCTGGGGGAGAGGACCAAGACCTGAACCGGACCATGGATCAGAGATCCCTGAACCTGTATGAGAGGAGCCTGGGAGATGTATAAACCCCGAACAGGACTTTTCCTGGCTCTCTCTGGGACGCTCTGCTACAATATATATATATATATATATAAATATCCTATATATCTATCTAATTATGTAGTGTGTGTGTTTAGGGGTTCTAAGTAATTTTCTAGCAAAAAATACAGATTTTTACTTTCAGAAAAGGCCTGCTTCTTAAGTGGCTAGATCACTTTTACGGGGCTTTCAAAGGGTCTAAAGGACCCCAATGTCTCCATAAAGAGTACCTGTCACCTGTCCATCCTATCATTTAGGGGGCTTGATAGCAATGAGGTTAAAGAAAAAGAAAAAAGTGTAAAAAATAAAATAAAATAAAAATTACGAAAAACAAAACAAAAACAAAAAACAAAACACCCCCCGCACACACCCCAAATAAAAAGCACAGTGTAGGACAAGCACATGTATGTAAACCTAAATTGCGAGTAATACTCCATGTTCCCATCACACGCGTTCCTGGATAAGCTCTGAAAAGTTTTGGTGCTGCAGCTGGAAACTGGTTCAGAAAGTCACAAAGGAGATATTTGCCAGCACACCACGGATCAACAAGGTAGCGCCCAAACGGATTGTTTATTGCATGATCACATCACAAGAGCAGTGCAGTGTTTCAGAGTCACGCAGGACCCCTTCATCAGGCATGAAAAAAAAACAAACAAAAAAAACGAGTTGTATAAAATTAAAGAAAATAAAATAAATTCAAAGCACCCCCCCCCCCCCCCCACACACACACACACCCCAAATAAAAAGCACAGTATAGGACAAGCATGTAAACATAAATTGCGTCACACGCGGGAGATATCACCTTGAACGTCAGAGTGAGAGCAATAATTCTGGGGCCATAATTCAACTGATAACCTGATAAAGGCTTTTTAAAGTGTCACCTATGGAGAAGTATGGGTAACATTTAGCTTTTTTTTTTTTTTTTTTTTTTTTTTGTGATTTCACAGACGTGCGTAAATTTTAAAGACTTGGAATGTTTGGTATCTATTTACTTGATGTAACCCCATCTTTTTTTATATTTTACTAAAAAAATGGTTATACAGCTCCTTGAAAAAGTATTCACACCCTTTGAAATTTTCCTACATTTTGTCATGTTACAATCAAAAATGTAAATGTATTTATTTCAGGTACTTGTATAGCGCCGTCAATTTATGCAGAGCTTTACATATACATTTTACATTCACATCAGTCCCTACCCTCAAGGAGCTTACAATCTAAGGTCCCTAACTCACATTCATATAATAGGGGCCAATTTGGACAGGATCCAATTAACCTACCAGCATGTCTTTTAGAGTGTGGGAGGAAACCGGAGTACCCGGAGGAAACCCATGCAGGCACAGAGAGAACATGCAAACTCTAGTAAATGTATTTTATTGGGAATTTATGTAATAAACCAGCACAAAGTGGCACATAATTGTGAAAGGAAAATGATAAATGGTTTTCAAAATTTTTACAAATAAAATATGTGAAAAGTGTGGGGGGTGCATTTGTATTGAGCCCCCTTTACTCTGATACCCCTAACAAAAATCTAGTGGAGCCAATTGCCTTCAGAAGTCACCTAATTAGTAAATAGAGTCCACCTGTGTAATTTAATCTCAGTATATATACAGCTGTTCTGTGAAGCCCTCCGAGGTTTGTTAGAGAACCTTAGTGAACAAGTTTTAAGATAAGTTTTAAAGTAAAGTTAGGTTATAAAATAATATCCCAAGCTTTGTGCACTCCACAAATCTTCCCTTTATGGAAGAGTGACAAGAAGAAAGCCATTGTTGAAAGAAAACCATAAGAAGTCCTATTTGTAGTGTGTGAGAAGCCATGTGGGGGACACAGCAAACATGTGGAAGAAGGTGCTCTGGTCAGATGAGACCAAAAATTTTACTTTTAGGCCTAAAAGCAAAACACTGTGTGGCGGAAAAGGAACACTGTACATCACCCTGAACACACCATCCCCACCGTGAAACATGGTGGTGGCAGCATCATGTTGTGGGGATGCTTTTCTTCAGCAGGGACAGGGAAGCTGATCAGAGTTGATGGGAAGATGGATGGAGACAAATACAGGACAATCTTAGAAGAAAACCTGTTATGCCCCGTACACACGATCGGAAATTCCGCCAGCAAAAGTCCGATGTGAGCTTTTGGTCGGAAATTCCGACCGTGTGTATGCTTCATCGGTTTTTTGCTGGCGGAATTTCCACCAGCAAAAGATTTGAGAGCAGGTCCTCCTATTTTTCCGACGGAAAAAGTTCCCATTGGAAATTCCGATCGTCTGTAGCAATTCCGACGTGCAAAATTCCTACGCATGCTCGGAAACATTGAGCTTCATTTTCTGGGCTCATCGTAGTGTTGTACGTCACCGCGTTCTTGACGGTCGACAGTTAAGAGAACTTTTGTGTGACCGTGTGTATGCAAGCCAAGCTTGAGCGGAATTCCGTCGGAAAAACCATCCAAGATTTTTCTGACGGAAATTCCGATCGTGTGTACGCGGCATTAGAGTCTGCAAAAGACTTGAGACTGTGTGTTTTGCAATAAAATTCATTATGTGTAATCCCGAATTCAATTTGGAATATAGATAGATAGATAGATAGATAGATAGAGGTTCTTGAAGGAGCTTCAGTTATAAAATATATTATTTCTGTATGACGTCAAAGATTGGCAAATTTTCCATAGTTGAAGCTACGAGACGTTTTTATTATGAAACCGATCTCTATAACTGGGAATGATCCGACGGAACGTTTTTTTCTTCAGTCGCCAGACTTAACGTGATTTCTTAATGGACCGCAAAATTGCTGCGTTTATCCCAAAAGGTTATGACAACACTGAGGCCAAACCATCGCCCCGAGCGCCGCAGTCACTGCTGTCCAAAAACACTTTGATGGCGAGAGCCGTAATTACATCGTAAAAGCAGCTTTTCCTGTATGGACAGGATCTCTACACACACATGTATTCCTATAGCCTACAGCCGCCGTCATACCCAACTCCGCACTGTGCGCTCGTGTGTGCGTCCACGTGTGTCCCAAGACGTGACATTACATTTGTAAAATTGTGTATCTATACATCAAACGTTTAATTATAAGGCATATGATCATTACTGAGATCTTATGTACACAGATGAGGCTTCACTGCGGGATGAAGAGACATCTCAGTACAAGGATGAGAGTTTCTATCCTCAGCTTGTTCAGTTAAGTTTTGAAAATGAAAGGTGGACGCTGATTGGTTGCCATGCACAACTGCAGATTCTGGCTGCCCCAGTTTTGATAAATCCCCCCCCCCCCCCCCCATTGTCTATAGTGTAGGGGGTCAGGAGTTCAAAATGCACAGGCCGCTTTACAGAGTACATCCAATATTGACCCCTGTACCCGGTACAAATCCCCCCCCCACCCCAAATCTAAATCCAAACATTCCAAAATAATCCCCCCCCCCCCCCCCCCAGCACTGGCTCCTCCGTACAGGCAACACCCCGCAGCACAAAACCCCTCAGTACAGATTCACCCCCCCCCCCTAACATTTCTAAATCCTCCCTCCTCCCCAGTACAGATGGACCCCCCAGAACAGACCTAACCCCCAGCAATGACTAACCTCCACCCCCCCCCCCCCCCAGCACACTGACTCCTCGGTACAAACCTCCTCCTAGCCCCTCTTCCCCAGTATAGTCCCCCCCCCCCCCCCCCAGTACAGAGTACAGATGGACCCCTCAGCACAGTCCTAACCCCCAGCAGTGACTTCCCTCCATCCAGCACACTGACTTCTCAGTACATACCTCCTCCTAGCCCCCCCCCCAGTATAGACCCCCCCAGTACAGATGGACCCCCCCAGCACAGACCTAACTCCCAGCAATGACTTCCCTCCACCCCCCCCCCCCCCCAGCACATTGACTTCTTGTTACAGACTTCCTCCCAGCCCCCCTCCCCAGTACAGATTGACCCCCCAGCACAGACCTAACCCCCAGCAATGACTCCCCCCCCCCCCCCCCCCAGCACACTGACTTCTCAGTACAGACCTCCTCCTAGCCCCTCCTCCCCAGTATAAACCCCCCAGTACAGATGGACCCCCCCAGCACAGACCACAATGACTTCCTTCCCACCCCCCCCCCCCCCAGCACACTGACTTCTCGGTACAGACCTCTTCCTAGCCCTACTTCCACAGTATAGTCCCCCCAGTACAGATGGACCCCCCAGCACAGTGCTAACCCCCAGCAATGCCTTTCCTTCACCCCCCCCCGAGCACACTGACTTCTCGGTACAGACCTCTTCCTAGCCCCTCCTCCCCTAGTATAGAGCCCCCAGTACAGATTGACCCCCTCAGTGCAGATAGACTCCTCAGCACAGACCAAACCCCCCAGCAATGACACTGCCCTTCCACCTCAGCACTGGATGCTCAGTACAGATTGCCCCCCCCCCCAACATTTCTAAATCCTCCCTCCTTGCTCCTCCTCTTTAGTATAAACCCCTAAGTACAGATGGACCCCGTAGTACAGACCGACCCCTCAGCAAGAAATGCCCCCCCAGCACTGGCTCACCGGCACAGACAAGCCCCCCACCTAAGCACAAAGCCCTCAGTACAGATTATCCCTCCTCTTCCCAGTACAAATCGCCCTACAGTACAGTTTAACCCCCAATCTAAATCTAAACATTCCTATATCCCCCCTCTAAACAAACCCCTCAGTACAGATTACAAATCCCCCCCCCCCCCAAAACTCCTAAATCCTCCCTCCTAGCCCCTCCTCCCTAGTATAGAGCCCCCAGTACAGATGGATCCCCAATCCCCAGCACAGACCCCCTCAGTACAGACTGACTCCTCAGCACAGACCAAAACCCCACCAATCACTGATCACTGTCGCCCCCCCCCCCCCCCTGCAGCACAAACCCCTCAGTACAGATTGCCCCCCTATCATTCCTAAATCCTCCCTGCAAGCCCCTCCTCTCTAGTATAGACTCCCCAGTACAGACCCAACCCCCCCCCCCCCCCCCCCCCAGATGTTTACATCCCTTGTAATAGGAATAAAAGTGATAAAAATACAAATTAAAAAATTAAAGGGACAGTATAAAAAAAAGAATCATCCCTCCAGAAGTGAACGCATACGTAAGTCCCCGCCTACATATGTAAACAGTGATTGCACCACACATGTAAGTTATTGCCGCAAACGTTAGAGTGAGAGCAATAATTCTAGCGCTAGACTTCCTCTGTAACTCTAAACTGGTAACCTGTAAAAATTTTCAAACCGTTGCCTATGGAGATTTTTAAGTACCGAAGTTTGGCGCCATTCCATGAGCGTGCGCAATTGTAAAGCATGACATGTTGGATATCTATTTACTCGCCGTAGCCTCATCTTTTTTTAGATTTTCCAAACTGGGTTATATATTGTTGTTTTTTTGGGGTTTTTTTGGGGTTTTTTTGGGTTTTTTTGGGGGGTTTTTTTGCTTTAAAATTCATCAAAGTTTTTTTTTTTTTTTTTTCAAAGAAAATCTGTGTTTTGAAAAACGGCTGCGCAAATACTGTGTGACAGAAAAAATTGCAGTGATCGATTCTCTAGGGTCTCTGTTGAAAAAAATGAAATGTATAATGTTTGTGGGTTCTAAATCATTTTCAAGCAAAAAAAATACAGATTTTTTTACTTGTAAACAAAAATTGCCAGAAAAGGCCTGGATATAAAAAGTTGAGATGAATCAAACCCAAATCTTTTTAGTTTTTACATTATTATTATTAGACAAGTCCTGTGCTTTTACCATCTGCGATAAAACGTCCGAGTGATCTCACTGGAAGCAGAAAACATTAAAAAAGAATTCCTTATTCAGAATTTACTGCAGGTCACCTCAGAGGTCAGACAGAGTGTCAGCTCCTAAGGAGAGCCCCGGGGCATGTGTACGTGTATATGCTGTATATACTGTATATGCTGCAAGTAGATATAAAACACACCAAATAGATATATATATACATATGCACACACACACACACACGCATTTACCATAAATATTCAATCTCTGTACAGATGAAAAGGTTTGTCCTTTGAAGATTAGAGATCATTCCCATTTTCCTTTATTCTGAAACGCCTGGGGGGGGGGGGGGGGCTGGAATCCAGGAACACATTGCCGCATTGTCAGACAATTTTCGATATTAATCAGCTTTCAGGACGACGAGCCGCCCAAGAAAAATGTCCAGATTACATTAAGAGCTACGGAGCCGCTGCAAAATATCCGTGTTTTTCAGGAACATCTCCTTTTTAAGCTAGGTTCACATCTATGCAGGTTGTGGTTGATGCATTTTTCCGGCGTGTTGTTACAAAGTTACATAGTAGGTGAGGTTGAAAAAAAGACACAAAAAGTCCAGCACAACTTTTAAAACTGATATGTGTGTGATTATATGTCAGTAAAGTTGTGCGGACCTTTTTGGGGGGGATTTAGGAATGTTAGGGGGGGCATGAAGGGTATGTAGTGGGGGGGGGGTGAATCTGTACTGAGGGGTCTGTAGTGAGGAGGAGGTATGATTTAGGAATTTTGGGGGGGGGGGGGGGTCTGTATTGAGGGGTCTGTAGTGGGGAGGAGGGGGGATTTAGGAATGTTGGGGGGGGGAATCTGTATTGAGGGGTCTGTAGTGGGGGGGGGGGGGGATTTAGAAATGTTAGGGGAACAACTGTACTGAGGGGTCTTTAGTGGGGAGGAGGGGGGGGGTTTAGGAATGTTTATGGGGGGGGGGCATCTGTACTGAGGGGTTTGTACTGGAGAGGAAGGGGATTTAGGAATGTTAGGGGGGCATCTGTACTGAAGGGCTGAAGGGTATGTAGTGGGATGGAAATCTGTACTGAGGGGTCTGTAGTGGGGAGGAGGTGGGATTTAGGAATTTGGGGGGGGGGGGAATCTGTATTGAGGGGTCTGTAGTGAAGAGGAGGGGTGATTTAGGAATGTTAGGGGGAACAACTGTACAGAGCGGTCTGTAGTGGGGAGGAGGGGGGGGTTTAGAAATGTTAGGGGGAACATCTGTACTGAGTGGTCTGTAGTGGGGAGGAGGTGGGATTTAGGAATGTGGGGGGGGATCTGTATTGAGGGGTCTGTAGTTCAGAGAAGGGGTGATTTAGCAATGTTAGGGGGAACAACTGTACTGAGGGGTCTGTAGTGGGGAGGAAGGGGGGGGGATTTAGGAATAGGAATGTTATGGGGTGGGGGCATCTGTACTGAGGGGTCTGTACTGGAGAGGAGGGGGGATTTAGGAATGTTAGGGGGGGCATCTGTACTGAAGGGCTGAAAGCTCTGTAGTGGGAGGGAAATCTGTACTGAGGGGTCTGTAGTGGGGAGGAGGTGGGATTTAGGAATGTTGAGGGGGGGATCTGTATTGAGGGGCCTGTAGTGGAGAGGAGGGGTGATTTAGGAAAGTTAGGGTGAAAACAACTGTACTGAGCGGTCTGTAGTGGGGAGGAGGGTGGGATTTAGGAATGTTATGGGGGGGGGCATCTGTACTGAGGGGCCTGTACTGGAGAGGGGGATCTAGAAATGTTAGGGGTAACATCTGTACTGAGGGGTCTGTACTGGAGAGGAGGGGGGATTTAGAAATGTTGGGGGGGCATCTGTACTGAGGAGGAGGGAGGATTTAGGAATGTTATGGGGGGCATCTGTACTGAGGGGTTTGTACTGGGGAGGAGGGGGATTTAGGAATGTTTGGGGGGGCTGTGACAGACTCACCCGAGACAGAGGCTTTTGGAGGGGACTGAATGCTAGCCTCTTGCCTCTTGACTATGGGCCCTGGCATTTGAGGGAGCTACAAGCATTTAGGAAGATATTCTGTTATGTAATGCAAAAGGACATTATTAAGGAGGCCATGATGGTCTCTGCCAACTTGGGACTCATATAGCAGATGTATGTGAAAGGAATGCTGATTAATGAGATCTGGAAAGCCCTGGGTCCCCTGTTGTCTACTAGTGAGGCTTCTAATGCCGCGTACACAGGAGCGGATTTTTCGTCGGAAAAAGATATGACGGCTTTTCTGATGGGATTCCGCTCAAGTTTGCCTTGCATACACACGGTCACGCAAAAGTTCGCTGAAATTACGACCGCCAAGGACGGGGTGACGTACAACACTGCGACGAGCCGAGAAAATGCAGTTCAATGCTTCCGAGCATGCGTCGAATTGTTTCCGAGCATGCGTAGGGATTTTGCGCGTCGGAATTGCTACAGGTGATCGCATTTTCGGATAGGAACTTTTTCCGACCGAAAAATTGAGAGCATGCTCTCAATTTTTAGCTGGCTGGAATTCCACCAGCAAAAGACCGATGGAGCATGCACACGGTCGCATTTTCAGACGAAAAACTCTCATCGGTCTTTTGCGGGCCGAAATTCCGATCGTGTGTACGAGGCATTACAGTATTTCACCCATTGTTGTTTGTGCTAATTAACCCTGCTATTGTATGAAGGAGTTCTTTGTTGATGTTTATGTTAATGTATATTGTATAGTCGGTGAGCTAGGAGACGTGAAGTCTTACCCTAAAAGGTCATATCTCTGAGTCACCTAGTCTGGGTAAATGATTAGTTAATTAGCTCATGTTAATTAGGTTTCTGGTTACAGGTGTATTATTAGAGTAATATGAGCAGGAGGGGGGACCTCCTCTTTTGCTGTATATAACTTGTATTTTGGTTCTAATAAAAGAGTCCATGTTCAGCAACTAAACGAGTATCATCTTGTTTTGTGCTTGTGAGCGGTTGGAATATCTGATATCTATAGTCAGACTGGGAGGTATGTATATATGATATGGTGGTATATGACTAAAGCACTCAAGCGAAGTGTGGGACGTTTCATTACAGGGGCGTCTGTACTGGGTAGGAGGGGGGATTTAGGAATGTTAGGGGGACATCTGTATTGAGGGGTCTGTACTGGAGAGAAGGGGGGATTTAGAAATGTTAGGGGGAGATGTTTGTTCTGAGGGGTCTGTACTGGGGAGGGGGTGGGGGGGAATTTTAGGGGGGGGGCATTTGTACTGAGGGGTCTGTACTGGAGAGGAGGGGGGATTTAGAAATGTTAGGGGGAGGTGTCTGTTCTGAGGGGTCTGTACTGGGGAAGGGGGTTAGGAATTTTAGGGGGGGCATCTGATACTGAGGGGTCTGTACTGGGGAGGAGGGGGGATTTAGGAATGTTAGGGGGGTCGTCTGTACTGAGGGGTCTGTACTTGGGAGGAGGGGGGATTTAGGAATGTTGGGGGGTGGGCATCTGTACTGGGGAGGGGGGGGTTAGAAATTTTAGGGGGGGGCATCTGTACTGATGGGTCTGTACTGAGGAGGAGGGGGGATTTAGGAATGTTAGGGGGCGCGTCTGTACTGAGGGGTCTGTACTTGGGAGGAGGGGGGATTTAGGAATGTTGGGGGGGGGGGATATGTGCTGAGGGGTCTGTACTGGGGAGGAGGGTGGATTTAGGAATGTTAGGGGGCGCGTCTGTACTGAGGGGTCTGTACTGAGGAGGAGGGGGGATTTAGGAATGTTAGGGGGCGCGTCTGTACTGAGGGGTCTGTACTTGGGAGGAGGGGGATTTAGGAATGTTGGGGGGGGGCATCTGTGCTGAGGGGTCTGTACTGGGGAGGAGGGTGGATTTAGGAATGTTAGGGGGCACGTCTGTACTTGGGAGGAGGGGGGATTTGGGAATGTTGGGGGGGGGGGGCATCTGTGCTGAGGGGTCTGTACTGGGGAGGAGGGTGGATTTAGGAATGTTCGGGTGGGGGGGCATCTGTACTGAGGGGTCTGTACTGGGGAGGAGGGAGGATAGGAATGTTGGGGGGGAATCTGTACCGAGGGGTCTGTACTTGGGAGGAGGGGGGATTTAGGAATGTTGGGGGGGGGATCTGTACTGAGGGGTCTGTACTGGGGAGGAGGGGGGATTTAGGAATGTTGGGGGGCGTCTGTACTTAGGGGTCAGTACTGGGGAGGGGGGGTATAGGAATGTTGGGGGGGGGGGATCTGTATTAAGGGGTCTGTACTGTGGAAGTTGGTATGTTCTGAGGGGTTTGTGTTGGGGGGGGGGGGGGGTCGTTCTGTGCTGGACAGGGAATCTATACTGATTGGGTTGTGATGGGGGGATCTGTACTGAGAGGGTCGGCTGGGGGGGATGTTTTCACCTGGTGATGTGGCCAGTAACACACCTCCTCCTATATTAGAGCGCCCCCCCCCCCCCCCACTCTGGATGAAGGAGCACAGGTTAATACCATGTTAAAGAAAAAAAATGTTTTAGCTTTTGAAATATAAACGAAAACGTTCCACTTCTCACACATTACAGTGTCAAAGAATAAAAAATAAAAAGAAGTCATAAAACCTCGTCGCCGATCCAAGGTTCACGTCTTAAAATGAAAGAGGCTTGTCACTGCGAATGTGTCATATGGAGGACAGATGAGACGAGGAAGGTCAGCGGCAGCTCATATATCAACCAACAAGATTGATTGACGCAGTGGAGGAAGTAATAGAAAATGACCCGTTTGTATTAGTTTTGCTGCTTTCATTTCTTCATGGCCGGAGGAAATTCCTTCCTCCGTGTCTCAGGCCTCGTTCACACTGAGCTTAAAGAGTAACTCCACTTTTGTTGAGAAAAAAAAACCACCCCCCCCCCCTCGGGGAGTATCACACCAAAAATGACATTTTTGTTGCAGGGGATGCCCAAATTCTGACTCGTATCTTAGTGCAGACTTCTCGGGAAATCAGTGAGCCAATCACACAAGCAGGAAATTACATTTCTGGGGGGGCGGGGGGGGGGGGGGCGTTCTGTATACCATCTGCATACGGAACATCTCCAGGCTGCCATTTTGCATTTTACAGAAAATTACAGCGGCTGCAGATTGAGAAGGAAATCATTTTTAATAACATTCAATTACAATATGACTTGTGTCGCAATTGTATACGCTATATTATTATTTTTTTTAATTTGCTATTTTTTTGTCCACAAAAGCGGAGTAAGCCCTCATTCACACCGAATCCGACTTTAAATTTGTGCGACTTCACTTGAAATTGCAGGATTCTAAAACCTGCAGAGAAGTGCGACCTCCGGTGCAACTTGCCTGACATCTCTGCGACTTCAATCACAGATGTCTATGCAAGTCGCACCTGAAATCGCAAAAAATTGTGTAGGACTCTTCGTCTTCTTCTTCGTCTTCTTCGTCGTCTTTTTCTTTGTCTTCTTTTTCTTCGTCTTCTGCCTCCTCTTTTTCTTCGTCGTCTTCGTCTTCTTTGTCTCCTTCTTCTTCTTCCTCCTCTTTGTCTTCGTCGTCTTCGACTTCTTCGTCGTCGTCTTCTTCTTCCTCCTCTTTTTTTTCTTTGTCGTCTTCGTCTTCTTCTTCCTCCTCCTTTTGTCTTCGTCGTCTTCGACTTCGTCGTCGTCGTCTTCTTCTTCTTCTTCTTCTTCCTCCTCTTTTCTTCGTCGTCGTCTTCTTCTTCTTCTTCTTCTTCTTCTTCTTCTTCTTCTTCCTCCTCTTTTTCTTCGTCGTCTTCTTCTTCTTCTTCTTCTTCTTCCTCCTCTTTTTCTTCGTCATCTTCGTCTTCTTCGTCTTTTTCCTCCTTTTTTTTTTTTTTTTAATTTTCATATCGGTGTGGTCTGGCAAAGTTGACGTTGCACCGGTTTGAACAGTACCATTGTCAACAATAGGATGCAACTTGTCATGCAATTTGGACCTGTCAAATGGCATGGCGAGACGCACCGGTTTGAACAGGGGGCTTACCCTTTAAAAAAAAATGCAGCTTTTACTGGCGTTTGCCCTTCTTTTTTTTTTTTCTGCCTGTAAATGCCCCCTCTATGTTGGTCCATGCACACATAGGTGCTTACAGGCGTATTAGAAGATCATCACCAGCGCATTCAGGAGAAGAGCTTATGGCTAGAAAAAAAAAAACGGACTCGCCTAAACACTAGAACTGCACGATTCTGGGCAAAATGAAAATCACAATTTTTTTTTTTTTGCTTAGAATACAAAGATCACGATTCTCGCGCCATAAAATCTTTCACATTATACCAAAAAAATTGGGCTAACTTTACTGGTTAGTTTTTTTTTTTTTTTAATTCATTATAGTGTCATTTTTTCCCCAAAAGATTGCATTTGAACGACTGCTGCGCAAATGCAGTGTGACATAAAATATTGCAATAATATATATAATATACACAGTACTGTGTGTGTGTGTGTATATATATATATATATGTATGTGTATATATATATATATATATATATATATATATATATATATATATATATATATATATATATATATATATATATATATATATATATATATATATATATTGTTTGGGGGTTCTAAGTAATTTTGTACCGAAAAAAAAAAAAAATATTTTTAATTTAAACCAATGTCAAAAAAAGCGTTAGTGTTTAAGTGGTTAAACTTTCAAACAAAATGTTTTCATTTTTTTTGAACTGTTATGAGTATGGAATGTGATTTAGCAATAGTGAAAGCAATATTCAAAGGCTGTACAAGTGATTTAGCAATAGTGAAAGGCTGCACAAGGGTTAGGGGGGGGAGGGAGAGGGAGGGAGAGGGGGGAATTTTGGTACACGTTGTACTGTATTGTATGAGCTGTTAAAATGTTAATAAACAAAAATTTTCAAAAAAAAAAAAAAGTGGTTAAACTTTCCTCATTTACACAACAAAGTATATTCCTTTGATCTAAAGCACAAATCGTTACAATTTTTATACTTGAGTTCCACTGCTAAAGAATGTTGTGATTCTTGGCAGACTGCCCGTTTTTTTTTTGTTTTTTTTACCTTTTTCTTTTGGCAGCTGTCAGCTTTAGCAGAGCAGAGAGAATTCTCTACATAGGAAGAATCGGGGAAATACTTTTTTCAAGATCGCAACGGGGGAAAAAAAAAACGCGATAACGATTCTTAACGATTAATCGTGTAGCTCTACACTAGAGCGTTCATTCTTTCCAGTGGCCAGAATAAATCAATATTCTGTCGAATGGAATCCATAATTCAAGCGCTTGGTGCGCCTAAATGTGCGTGGAAAACGCGGCTTTAGGACGCCATTTTTTAAGCAGCTTTTCTCTTGACGGGAGAAAAAGTGCTGAAGGGGATCTCAGGCAATGCTCAGTATGCATGAGGTCTAAAGCTGAACTCCGGGATCGGCAAATATTGTCCAAATCCATTCCTCATGTGTATTCTTCTTGAATCTCGGAGTACTTTGTGTATTTCTTCCAGATCTGTGCAGTAATCCAGTGTGAGACTTCCTGTAATAAAGACCGCTCACTGCTGCTCCCTCTCCTTGTGCAGGGGGACTGGTCTTGTCTCCGCCCCCTCCTCTAGTTTCCTGCGGGCAGCCTGTAGTGGGCGGAGCCTGCTGGGTCCCTCCCACAGCTCTGCTCTCTGCCCAGGCTGTGTACAGCACAGTGATGATGTCATTGCTGCTCTACAAGGTTAATATCTGGGTTTGCAAAGGCCTCTATGAGGGGATTGATGTGAATGGACAATATATTTATGTAAAGCGCTGCATAAGTGAATGACGCTATATAAGAACCTGTAACAAATAAAATAAATAAATACATTTGGGCACTTAAATAAGAACGCCCCATGTACAGAAATGCCTTGAAGAAGCTCCAGAGCCTTTTCTGGAGCGGATTGCAGCGCGGTTTTTTTTCACCGCATGTTTTGGCGTGTTGGCAGCGTGACAAAATGCATGGCGAATGCACATCTGCTTACCCGCACTTGGGGTATCATTAAAGTGGAACTTCAGTCATTTTTTTTCATCTTTCCATCTATTAAATCTTCTGCCCTTGTTGTTGTTTTAACTTTTGGATAGTAAAACATTTTATTTTTCTGCCAGTAAATCCCTTATACAGCCCACTTCATGTTTCTCGTCTGGTCATTAGCCTAGGCGTTTTTTTTTTCGTGAGTTATTACACAGCTATTTGCTCATCTTTGAGCTAATAATTTCAATACTTTTTAGATATAGTGACATTGATGCTTACTCATGTGTTCTTTATAGATATTTGGATTACGCCTGCTCCTGAGGAAGTCATTTTTTTTTCACGAAACGCATAGAGCATATTGTGCGACAGTCCCTCTAGTGTATTATCATGTACATAATGTATGTCTCTATTTTACTGTGTATTTTTGCTGCATCATTTACTATGGTATGCTATTGAGCAATTGTTACATTATGATACAACATGGTTTTATACATTGTTGTGCAATCCATTAAAGATTGTTTTTTAATGTGTATTTTATCTCCTTTATGTATTCATACTAAGATTGTGTTCGCTGCACCGACCATTGATGTACACGCCTCATTTAAAGTCCAAAACTCTCTCCTTTTTAGCCAAGGCTTATGACGTCATGCACAGCTCTCTCTCGCTCGCTCTCCTGAGAGTTTGCCAGGAAGGGCCGGGGGGGGGGAAGAGTCATAGGAGGACCAATGAGAGCTGCAGAGCTGGAAGCGTGGCTCTGTGTGTCTGTGTAAATCCAGGAAGTGGAAGCTTCAGCTGCCCACAGTTAAAATGGATGCAGCCAGACTCAGTGGAGGGAGATTTCTGCAGCATATTTGGCAAGTACAGAATCACAGTATATATAAAATAATATGAAGAGTGGTTGGAGGGAAGCTTCAGGATGGTAAAGATGTTTTTATTACAAATTATGTGAGCAGACTGCAGTTCCTCTTTAACAAATAATGCATCCACAACCATCAAAATGTGCATTTTCTGTGCGCCTTTTTGCGCACCCACGGAGGTGCCAGATGTGAATGGGGCCTTGGCCACGGGGCACCTCCATTTGCCAGACTCCACTTGCTTAGCGGGGGGGGGGGGATCACTCCACTGATCCCCGCTGAGCAGGCGGACGACAGGATACTGTGCAGAGTGGACACGGACACAGCCCCGCTCTCCTCTATGGGTAGATCGGGTAAAAACGGACCGCCTTGTCTGTTTCTGATCACATCTTATCCACCAGACGGATGGAAACTAGGACCTCCTTTTGTCTGGATTTGGGGGACAGGATTGGATTGGATATCGACGGATGTCTGAGGACATGTCACCGCTGACATCCGCCGCTCCATAGGGGAGAGTGCACTGTCCAATCGGGTCCGCCTGAAAAACTTAACAGGTGGACCTGGTCGGACACACCGTGTGAAAGGGGCCACGTGTTTTTCCTAAAAATAGAGATTTGGTAAAGAGTTGGGGCGGATTGTCTCTTTCTTCCAGTTCTGCAGAGTGTAACTTCAGTTCTCCGCCCCCTGCTTTCTGAAAGCTCAGAAAAGCTGTATAAATTCTGCACTTTGGCTGTAGAGGAGAGAGGGCTGCAGACAAACAGGTACAACTTATGTAACAGGATTTGTTTCATCTCTGTGTATCACCTGAGGCCAGTCACTTCACTGGGTATACGGTGCCTCGAAAAAGTATTCATACCCCTTGACATTTTCCACATTTTGTCATGTTACAACCAAAAACGTAAATGTATTTTATTGGGATTTTATGTGATAGACCAACACAAAGTGCCACATAATTGTGAAGTGGAAGGAAAACGATCAATGGTTTGCAATTTTTTTTTTTTACAAATAAATATGTGAAAAGTGTGGGGGGTACATTTGTATGGCGCCCCCCTGAGTCAATACTTTGTAGAACCTCCTTTCTCTGCAATTACAGCTGCAAGTCTTTTTGGGGATGTCTCTACCAGCTTTGCACATCTAGAGAGGGACATTTTTGCCCATTCTTCTTTGTAAAATATCTCAAGCTCTGTCAGATTGGATGGAGAGCGTCTGTGAACAGCAATTTTCAAGTCTTGCCACAGATTCTCAATTGGATTTAGGTCTGGACTGTGACTGGGCCATTCTAACACATGAATATGCTTTGATCTAAACCATTCCATTGTAGCTCTGGCTGTATGTTTAGGGTCGTTGTCCTGCTGGAAGGTGAACCTCCGCCCCAGTCTCAAGTCTTTTGCAGACTCTAATGCCGCGTACACACGGGCGGACTTCTCATCGGACTGAACTCCGAAAGACTTTTCGAAGGAGTTCCGAAGGAGTTCCGACGAAACGGACTTGCCTACACACAATCACACCAAAGTCCGATCCTTTCGAATGTAATGATGTACGACCGGACTAGAAAAGGAAGTTCAATAGCCAGTAGCCAATAGCTGCCCTTGCACCGTTTTCGGTCCGTCGTACTAGCATACAGACAAACATTTTTTCCAATAGGGATCGAGTCCGTCGGAAAGATTTGAAACATGTTCTATTTCTAGGTCAGTCTGAATTTTCGACAGAAAAGGTCTGATGAAGCCCACACACGATCGGAATGTTCGCCGGAATCGTTCTGTCAGACCTTTGCTGCCGGAAAGTCCGCTCGTGTGTATGCGGCATAGCAGGTTTTCTTCTAAGATTGTCCTGTATTTGGCTCCATCCATCTTCCCATCAACTCTGACCAGCTTCCCTGTCCCTGCTGAAGAAAAGCATCCCCACAACATGATGCTGCCACCACCATGTTTCACGGTGGGGATGGTGTGTTCAGGGTGATGTGTTGTGTTATTTTTCTGCCCCACATAGCGTTTTGCTTTTAGGCCAAAAAGTTCAATTTTGGTCTCATCTGACCAGAGCACCTTCTTCCACATGTTTGCTGTGTCCTCCACATGGCTTCTCACAAACTGCAAACAGGACTTCTTATGACTTTCTTTCACCAATGTCTTTCTTCTTGTCACTCTTCCATAAAGGTCAGATTTGTGGAGAACACGACTAATAGTTGTCCTGTGGACAGATTCTCCCACCTGAGCTGTGGATCTCTGCAGCTCCTCCAGAGTTACCATGGGCCTCTTGGCTCTTCTCTGATGAATGCTCTCCTTGCCCGGCCGGTCAGTTTAGGTGGACGGCCATGTCTTGGTAGGTTTGCAGTTGCGCCATACTCTTTCCATTTTCGGATGATGGATTGAACAGAGCTCTGTGAGATGTTCAAAGCTTGGGATATTTTTTTATAACCTAACCCTGATTTAAACTTCTCTACAACTTTATCCCTGACCTGTCTGGTGTGTTCCTCGGCCTTCATGATGCTGTTTGTTCACTAAGGTTCTCTGACAAACCTCTGAGGGCTTCACAGAACAGCTGTATTTATCCTGAGATTAAATTACACACAGGTGGGCTCTATTTACCAATTAGGTGACTTCGGAAGGCAATTGGTTCCTCTAGATTTTAGTTATCAGAGTAAAGGGGGCTGAATACAAATGTACCCCACACACTTTTCACATATTTATTTGTAAAAAATGTTGAAAACCATTTATCCTTTTCCTTCCACTTCACAATTATGCGCCACTTTGTGTTGGTCTATCACATAAAATCACAATAAAATACATTTACGTTTTTGGTTGTAACATGACAAAATGTGGAAAATTTCAAGGGTTATGAATACTTTTTTCAAGACACTGTATGTAAGGGTTTACAACCACTTTAAGTAATTTTCTAACGCAAAAAAAGCAGTTTTCCAGGTAAAAGTGTACTACTTTTTTTTTTTTTTTTTTTTTTTTTTTTTTTTTTTAGGTTAAATTTTGGATACGGTGGAGGAAGGTTAGAATGCCTGTTGAATAACACAAATGTTTTTTAATTGGAATTAGTAGAATTGGCTCATTTATGCCAATTACGTCCTCACACGTTTCAATCACATGACCGCTCCGGGTTGCATTCATCACGGAATAAAAGCAGGAGCCGTCCAATTATAATTAAAACCTGCGACGAATGTGACCCCTGGCTGTTAACCTGGACGGCGGATATTGTTGCCGCTACACATCACACTGAGCCGCGGCGGAGCTGTCAGCTCCGGATTAATTTTTAACAACGAAAACTACCCAATTCAGCGATGGGGATCCTCGTTATCTGTGCAGGTCAGGAGGAATCAATGGGCCGCTTCTCTGTAGCTGGGAGGACTCCGTGCCAAAACAAAGCCTTGCATGAAAACCATGGATTTGTTCTAAAAACGATACAAACTGAACTCAAAGAATGGAGATCTGAAAAAATGCAACTTTTTGTAACCCAATTTAATACCGGGCACTTTTACCCCCTTCCTGCCCAGGCCGATTTTCAGCTTTCAGCGATGTCGCGCTTTGAATGACAATTGCGCGGTCATGCAATACTGCGCCCATTTTTTTTTTCCACACAATTAGAGCTTTCTTTTGCTGGGATTTAATCGACCACTGGGTTTTTTTTTTTTTTCTGAATATATAATAAAATATAATAAACTCACTTTTCTTCGTTTCTTTTTATAAAATTTCTTAAATAAAAAATAGTTCTTCATAATAAGCCTTTAATTCTTCATTAGGCCAAAATGTATTCTGCTACACTTCGTTGGTGAAAATAAGCCAAATCCAGTGTACTGTTTATTATTTAGCCTGTCGGAAAGTTAGAGAGTCCACCAACTATGGGATATAAATCTGAAAACTCATCTACCCTGATATACTGACGGCTGATCTCATTTCTCGAGGCCAGGACAGTACAAGTATCCGCCAAATGACCCCTTTTTGGAAAGTAGACAGTCCAAGGTATTTAGTAAGAGGCATGGCGAGTTTTTTGAAGTTGTATTTGTTTGTCATAGTTGAATTAATAAACTAAAAAACAAAACCTCACAGTATATATATTTTTTATATACTGTCACGGGTGCAGTAGAGCATCATCATGTAACTGGTGTGGTGGTGACCAGGGACACTGACTGGTGACAGTACAAAAAAAAAAGTATATGTGTGTGTATATATATATATATGTATATATATGTATGTATATGTGTATATATATATATATATATATATATATATATATATATATATATATATATATATATATATATAATATATATAATGTGTGTGTATGTATGTATGTGTGTATATATATATATATATATATATGTATATATATGTGTATATATATATATATATACACATACACAATATCTCACAAAAGTGAGTACACCCTTCACATTTTTGTTATTATTTTCTTCTATTATCTTTTCATGTGACAACACTGAAGAAATGACACTTTGCTACAATGTAAAGTAGTGAGTGTACAGCTTGTATAACAGTGTAAATTTGCTGTCCCCCCAAAATAACTCAACACACAGCCATTAATGTCTAAACCGCTGGCAACAAAAGTGAGTACACCCCTAAGTAAAAATTTCCAAATTGGTCCCAAAGTGTCAATATTTTGTGTGGCCACCATTATTTTCCAGCACTGCCTTAACCCTCTTGGTATGGAGTTCACCAGAGCTTCACAGGTTGTCACTGGAGTCCTCTTCCCCTCCTCCATGATGACATCACAGAGCTGGTGGATGTTGGAGACCTTGTGCTCCTCCACCTTCCGTTTAAAGATGCCCCACAGATGATCAATAGGGTTTAGGTCTGGAGACATGCTTGGCCAGTCCATCACCTTTACCCTCAGCTTCCTTAGCAAGGCAGTGGTCGTCTTGGAGGTGTGTTTGGGGTCGTTATCATGTTGGAATACTGCCCTGCGGCCCAGTCTCTGAAGGGAGGGGATCATGCTCTGCTTCAGTATGTCACAGTATATGTTGGCATTCATGGTTCCCTCAATGATCTGTATCTCCCCAGTGCCGGCAGCACTCATGTAGCCCCAGTCCATGACATTCCCACCACCATGCTTGACTGTAGGCAAGACACACTTGTCTTTGTACTCCTCACCTGGTTGCCGCCACACACGCTTGTCACCATCTGAACCAAATAAGTTTATCTTGGTCTCATCAGACCACAGGACATGGTTCTTTAAATCCATGTCCTTAGTCTGCTTGTCTTCAGAAAACTGTTTGCGGGCTTCTTGTGCATCATCTTTGGAAGAGGATTCCTTCTGGGACGACAGCCATGCAGACCAATTTGATGCAGTGTGCGGCGTATGGTCTGAGAACTGACAGGCTGACCCCCCACCCCTTCAACCTCTGCAGCAATGCTGGCAGCACTCATAGGTCTATTTCCCAAAGACTACCTCTGGATATGACGCTGAGCACGTGACCTCAACTTCTTTGGTGGACCATGGTGAGGCCTGTTCTGAGTGGAACCTGTCCTGTTATACCGCTGTATGGTCTTGGCCACCGTGCTGCAGCTCAGTTTCAGGGTCTTGGCAATCTTCTGATAGCCTAGGCCATCTTTATGTAGCGCAACAATTCTTTTTTTCAGATCCTCAGAGAGTTCTTTGCCATGAGGTGCCATGTTGAACTTCCAGTGACCAGTATGAAAGAGTGAGAGCGATAACACCAAATTTAACACACCTGCTCCCCATTCACACCTGAGACCTTGTAACACGAACGAGTCACATGACACCGGGGAGGGAAAATGGTTAATTGGGCCCAGTTTGACATTTTCACTTAGGGGTGTACTCACTTTTGTTGCCAGCGGTTTAGACATTAATGGCTGTGTGTTGAGTTATTTTGAGGGGACAGCAAATTTACACTGTTATACGTTATAAGCTGTACACTCACTACTTTACTTTGTAGACAAGTGTCATTTCTTCAGTGTTGTCACATGAAAAGATAGAATAAAATATTTACAAAAATGTGAGGGGTGTACTAACTTCTGTGAGATACTGTGTGTGTATGTGTGTGTGTGTGTGTATGTATATATATATATTAGAACAAGGTATATTCCGATATTTTATTAATCTGCAACAATATAATAATAAATATAATATATATAAATATAATAAACTAATGTAGTGAAAAATGTACCATACTCTCCTTTTAAATAGAAGAGGTGAAATACACTTTGTGATAATTATTATGTAAATATAAGTGTATAACACACTATTTCTATATGAACCATGAAAATCAAATAGTTCCATCCAAACGTTCCATAAAGAAAATGCAGTGTGCAATCCAGAAAATAATCCCCCAGCAATTTTCCATTAAGGATCTCCTCTCGTGATATCAACTGCAGCACCGTGATAAGAAAAACTTTTTTTCTTTTTTAAAAGGTCACTCTGCGCTTTAAGTGAAAATCCCATCACGCGGTATTGAACGATATTATCTAGCCTTCTATCTACTACTTCAACATACCATATATTTCCACATAACATACAAAAAAAAGGAAGTAAACTCGCTTACATTAATGCAGATAAGTACAGTAACCTTTTATAAAACGAGAAATAAAACTTGCATATAAAAAAGTTTTACGAGAAATAAAACTTACATAAATCGGATAATAAATTACAAACAAAATAAACATTTCCCAGCACATTTACCAGCCAGCCTGCAAACAAACCACGCTGAGCCCATCTAAGACTTCACCTTAAAAACTGAGGCTTTTGTTTTTGCAAATATATGTAGAAGCCGCAGAGGCCACGTCACGTCTTCTCTGTATACTGCGCTCCTAACGATACATTTTTGAGGGTCTCCAAGCAGGAGCATTTGTTTAGCAGTGAATAAATTAAGGGCAGTTAATCCCCCCCCCCCCCCCCCCCCTCCATTTACACCTCAGCGTTTTGTAGCTTGAGACTCCAAAATGCTAGAGGAAAAAAAAAAATCAATTATTCTCCTATGGAGACGGTTCAAATCTCCACTCCAAGTCACCTGAAGCAAAACGCCTGAAGCTCCAAAAAGTTCTGAAGCTTTTTTTTTTTTTATTGAAAAGCTCGAATCGGGCAGGTTTGAGCATTTTTAGCGCATTTTTATTCCTATAGAAATTAATGGAAACGCGCCATTTGCGCATTTTGCACGATTTTTTGCTCAACTGATAATATTTTAAAAATAAAATGGTAATAATTTTTGAATAAATAAATGGAAAATAAATACATCTTAGGGGTGTACTCACTTTTGTTGCCAGCGGTTTAGACATTAATGGCTGTGTGTTGAGTTATTTTGAGGGGACAGCAAATTTACACTGTTATACAAGCTGTACACTCACTACTTTACATTGTAGCAAAGTGTCATTTCTTCAGTGTTGTCACATGAAAAGATAGAAGAAAATATTTACAAAAATGTGAGGGGTGTACTCACTTTTGTGAGATATTGTGTATATGTACATACATACACACACACACACGTATACAGGGGTGTACTCACTTTTCTGTGATACAGTATATGCGTTTTTGGTATAGCTTCTATATGAGGCATTATTACTTTATCAGTGTAACATTTTAACATCCCTCCTCTCCTTACTACCGGCAGCTGTAAGCACGCAATAGGATCCTTCAGGATGGAGAGTGGGGGGAAGGGTCCAGTAAATATGTCATATTTACCGGACCCTTCCATTCCCGAATGAACACAATGAGTGATTGGTACCGATCACTCACTGTGTTCATTCCTAACTGAAGCATAGTAAACTGTGTTTATTTGGGTGGCGACCCTGTGTTTTTTTTTACAGCAGCCCTGAGCACAGTAGCTAAGTATTAAAAAACAAACAAGGATTTCCTCACCAGACCATCCTTCCACAACAAACGGGATGACGTCATCGCGCCATGCTCTGTTCTGACGTCATCGCGCCGTGCTCTGTTCTGACGTCATCGCGCCGTGCTCTGTTCTGACGTCATCGCGCCGTGCTCTGTTCTGACGTCATCGCGCCGTGCTCTGTTCTGACGTCATCGCGCCGTGCTCTGTTCTGACGTCATCGCACCGTGCTCTGTTCTGACGTCATCCTGCTCGTTGTGGAATGAAGAGGCTTGTTTGGATTGTCATTTTATCAAATCAGGATTTATGGAATGTGACTGGAGTTTGAGAGTCGGCAATTTAAAAGTTGGAATGGGGATTTTTCTGCGGCTTCCGGGTGCCAAATGAAGGCCGTATTTTACACCCTATGGCCCGATACCCCCATGTACATGAGTCCTTACAATGTTAAAATTAGGGTTGCGCCAATACTAGTATCGGTATCAGTGCCGATACCGAGTATTTGCACAAGTATCGGCACTTGTGCCAATTCACGATACCTGAAACCGATACTATCAGGCTCGGTTCTTTGAGCTGTCAGTGGGGTCTCCCCTGTTGTCAGCTGAAGTGTTAAAGAAGTCCAGGAATTGGAGCTGTCAAGAAAAAAAAAAAAAAGCAGCCCATTGTTTATTAACAACATTGCTCAGCTCTGAAACACTAAAATAAAAAGAAACATTGTTTCTTTTGTATATTTCTGTTTCTTCATCTGCAGATCAAACGGATGAACAAATGTTCCTCTGGTTAACCCCTTTATTATCCCTTCATTTACTCTAATCAGGCTTAATTAACTCACTATTCTCTTCCATTCAATTATTATTTTCCTGCTTTTTTTTTTCTTTTGTTCACGTCTATTTTATAAACAATAAATAATTAAAACTTTTTTTTTTGTTTGCTTTGTTACTGCATATTTTTACATATATATTTTAACATATATTTACACATTTCACATTGAAAAAACGCTAACTTAAAAAAAAAAATCAATTTATTTCAGTTGTAAATAACTTTTCAATGCTTTGTACCATTGCTGACAGCTGAAGTTAAAACAAAACGGTTGCGGTAGGTATCGGTAATTGGTATCGGCGAGTACTAAAAAAAAAAGGATTGGTACTCATTGTAAAAAAAATGGTATCATTGCATCCCTAGTTAAAATATCCATTCCATAAATTCCTTTTACGGCAGCACCGGTTAACATGTTTTTTTTGGGGGGGAACTGCAGTATATAGAGAGAGATGTGAAATTATGCCTGACGGATCATTATAATAGAAAATGCTTTTACACCTTCCAGCGAACCTTTCATCTGCTGCAACATCTTTCATTACATATATTTCCACATAACATGCAAAACAAGGAAGTAAAAGTGCTCTCAACAGTGCAGATAAGCACAGTCACTTGTATCAAAAACAAACAAGCATTTCCTCACTGACCCGTCCTTCCACAGCGAACGGGATGACGTCATTCTGCTATGCTCCGTTCTGATGTCCTCCTGTCCATTGTGGAAGGACGAGACTTGTTTGGAGTGTAATTCTATCAGATCAGGATTTATGGAATCCTCCTTCCACAATGAACGGGAAGATGTCATTCTGCTATGCTCCGTTCTGATGTCCTCCTGTTCATTGTGGGAGGACGAGACTTGTTTGCAGTGTAATTCTATCAGATCAGGATTTATGGAATCCTCCTTCCACAGCGAACGGGATGACGTCATTCTGCTATGCTCCGTTCTGATGTCCTCCTGTCCATTGTGGAAGGACGAGACTTGTTTGGAGTGTAATTCTATCAGATCAGGATTTATGGAATCCTCCTTCCACAATGAACGGGAAGATGTCATTCTGCTATGCTCCGTTCTGATGTCCTCCTGTTCATTGTGGGAGGACGAGACTTGTTTGCAGTGTAATTCTATCAGATCAGGATTTATGGAATCCTCCTTCCACAGCGAACGGGATGACGTCATTCTGCTATGCTCCGTTCTGATGTCCTCCTGTCCATTGTGGAAGGACGAGACTTGTTTGGAGTGTAATTCTATCAGATCAGGATTTATGGAATCCTCCTTCCACAATGAACGGGAAGACGTCGCCGTGCTTTGCTCCGTTCTGACGTCATTCTGTTTCTTTGTGGAGGGACGAGACTTGTTTGGCGTGTAATTTTATCAAATCAGGATTTGTGGAATATGATCGGAGATTGAGAGTTGGCAGTTAAAGCTTGGAATGTGGATTTTTTTGCGGCTCCCGGGCGCGTTTAACGAAGGACGTTTTTTGCACTTGATGGCCCAATGCACTCATCTACAAGAGCCCTTTCAGTGCTAAAATATCCATTTAATAAATTCCTTTTTCGGCAGCACCGGTTAACATGTTTTATTTTTTGTCGGGAAATGCAGTATACAGAGGGAGAGATGTGAAATTACACCTCAGACGGATCTTTATGATAGAAAATGCTTTTGCGCGTTCCAGAGGTAAAAGATTACACGGCCTTTTGTAAGAATTTCTATGAGCACCGCTGGGTGTAATTCACCGAGCCGCCAGTGTTTCACGTTTCGTCCGGTGCTGAACCAAGCCTACAATCCTGGACTCATTGTTCGGCTCCTACGCACAGTCAGTCTAATTCATACCTTAATTCCGCTGATGGGGATTTTTTTTTTTTTTTGTTTCTCACAATAAAAGTCAGAGTTGCCAACGGCATGTTACAAGGAAGGAAACGCAATGAGCGGCTGGAGCCCAGCCACCGCGCATTACGTTTATTTTCACAACTTTACAAAGGACGTTTTAGCCGGAGAATTATTCTCTTGAGGAATTCCTTAAAAAATATTTTAGAGTTTTTTTTATATTCCAGGAGCACTTTATTTTCTTACCCGCAGCTGCAAACCAACCGACCTACAACCCCTATTTTTTTTTCTCTCTTTGTCATGGGCCGTATTAAGACGGCCTAATCTCCTATATAATCAACGCAGCAAGCGGTTTGAACCTTTTTGTTACTTTATCAAAGCCGTAATCTCTTAAATAAGCAATGTAATAAGGAAGTTAATTGCTTTATACTCTAATCAAGTCGGTAATCTCTTGAATAAGCAAGATAGTAAGAATGTTAATTGTTTCTTTTTGTTGACGTGTGTGCTGCGGATACGGCAGATTGCCTAAAAAAAAATGTGTTTCCAGGATGTAGACAACACCGGCCACGCTATATTTTTGACCAATAGGTTATCTTTTGATCATTTATGGATATGCAGGGTTTGCAAGCTGAGATTTCTGCTTAGGACTGTAGAATAATTCTGCTTCGGGCGCGCTCCTCGCCTTTCCACGCAAGATAACGCACATACTATATAAGCCTTTTTTATTTTTTTGGAGTTTGTTCATTGGGGCTTTGGTAACTCCAAAGCCGAACCAATAAACAGCTGAGGCCCCCCAATGGAGATATTACTGAACATATTAACCACTTAAAGTGGATGTAAACCCATTTTTTTTTTTTAAATTAAGGCTTGTACCTTGTACAGTATAGGATTTCATGTCATCTGTGCCCGGTCTTGCCACAAAGAGTTAATCCAGCTCTGAGCAATCCTCTTATCTTTTTCAGTGAGATAAAACTGGTCAGACAGAGAAATGGGACTCTGTTTCCTCCCCCTTTGCTTGCAAGTGACAGGTGATTTACATATCTCATGCAGGAGTGTGAGAGAGGCATTCTGTGTACTTCCCATCCCCCCTCCTTTCTTCTGGATGTTAGTGATCATGGGACATAATCCACAAGACCAGCAGAAGTTCAGTGTAATAAATACACGGAGAAAATGCATGTTGACAAAGGGAGTGTCGCGTACCTGGTGGAGATCGATCTGCAGAGGGGGCTTCTCTTGCACCTCCCGTCCAACGCCCCTGGTAGAGATGACAGGGGGTGAAGGACACAGAGTGGCATGAGGGCCGAGGGTAGCAGGTGCCACCGGCTGGGCCTTGGCAGGAACCCGATGGCTGCAGATCACTGGATAGGCACTGAGAACAGGAACTCTGTGTCGCCAGTTGGTCATCAACAGCCGTGCAGAGCAGGTACAGGAATGTGAGGCAGAAGCTAAGGCAGGATACAGGCCGGGTTCAGTACACAGTCGGGCACAGCGAGGTACAGAAGCATCAAGCAGGAGCAGGGTCAAACACAAGCCGGGGTCACAGGTAGGCAGGCGGAAGTCTAAGGGAAGGTTCAGGCGAAGCCGGGTCAAACACAGGAAACTGGAACAGATCAAGGGACAGGTAAGCAGGAACAAGCTAAAAGACCACTCGGCAATGTGTATACGTCATTGCTCCGTTTAAATAGGCTGACTGACGCCAGTACGTGCATGTGTGCGCGCGTGTGCCTAATTGCGCCCACGCATGCGCCAGTACATGTCGTTCTTTGTGCCTGCGCCAATGCACTTCTGTTAACCGGACTTCTCTTACAGGGAGTGTAGAGGTGGGCGGGGAGTCTACTGACATCACGACTCCGCCCACCGAGCTCCAGACAAGAGACCCACCCACAGAATCTGCAGTTTTTCGGGTCTCATAACAGACAGAGGGGAGACATTTGACAGGTAAAGATACATGCAGGAGGCGTGTATATCCTTATAGATAACCCCTATGGCAGTAGTTTAGAAAGGATGAGAGTGGGTTTACATCCACTTTAACGACTGGAAGATTTACCCCCCTTAATGACCAGGCCATTTTTTGCGATACGGCACTGCGTTGCTTTAAGTGACAATTGCGCGGTTGTACGTCGTTGTACCCAAACAAAAGTGACATCCTTTTTTTTATTCTCCACAAATACAGCTTTCTTTTGGTGGTATTTGGTCACCTCTGTGTTTTTTTTTTTTTTTTTTTTCTATAAACAAAAAACCCGACAATTTTGAAAAAAAACAAATTTTTTTGCTATAATAAATATACCAATATATATATATATATATATATATATAATTATTATTAAAAAAAAAAGTCTTCATCAGTTTAGGCCAATATATATTCTACATATTTTTGTTAAAAAAAAATCTCAATAAGTGTATATTTGATTTGGTTTGCACAAAAGTTATAGCATCTACAAAATAGTGGATAGATTTATGGCATTTTTATTATAACATATATAATTTTTTTTTATTTTTAACTAGTAATGGTGTTGATCTGTGATTTTAAGTGGGACTGCGACATTACGACGGACAGATCGGACACTGTTGACACTTTTTTTGGACCATTGATATTTATACAGCGATCAGAGCTATACAAATGCACTGATTACTGTATAAATGTCAATGGCAGGAAAGGGACCCACACTAGGGGGCGATCAAGGGGTTGAGTGTTCCCTAGGGAGGTGTCTCTAACTGTGGGGGGAGTGTAGTGACTGGTGGAGGAGTGAGATCGCTGTTCCTAATTGCTAGGAACAGCAGAGATCTCTCCCCTCCCCTGTCAGAACGGGGATCTGTTTGTTTACATTGACAGATCCCCGTTCTGGCTCTCTATTGAGTGATCGCGGGTGGCCGGCGGACATTGCGGCCTTGCGCATCAGCTCCCCCGCTATGCAGCGGGCGTGCGCACCTGCTATACTTCTCAAAAGGGGCCAACGTACACCTACGGCAGTTTGCGGGAACGAGCCGACCTGCCGCTGTATAAGGACGGCGGCTGGTCAGCAAGTGGTTAAAGTGGTTCTAAAGCCTGGACATTTTTTAACCACCAGACCTTTTCTGACATTTCTCTTACATGTAAAAATCTGTCATTTTTTGCTGGAAAATTATTTAGAACAGCAGGTGTGCAGATCCGGGAATTCAGCACAGGGATGGTGGGAACCCCCCATAATGGGCACATAAGTTGTACAGACCCAGGAACTCGGCAGAGGGATGGTGGGAATCCCTCATAATGGGCACATAAGGTGTACAGACCCAGGAACTCGGCAGAGGGATGGTGGGAACCCCTCATAATGGGCACATAAGTTGTACAGACCCAGGAACTCAGCAGAGGGATGGTGGGAATCCCTTACCAATGCAGAGATTGCTCCAGGAGAGACCCTAAAAAAGTTGTCAGTTGGTTTAGCTCTGCAGCATCCACCAAACACTGAGATATTTAGGTTTGGGTGTACTGACCCTTTAAGCTCCATCCTGGGAAGGATATAGAACTGAATGCCTAATGCAGTGAGCATAGCATCACATAATAGCCGAGCAAATATCCCCAGTCTGATTCACTCTTCAGCAATGTACCTGGAATTAAATCTCAATCGCTAAATAATAACAATAAACACATCTACATGGATTTTCAGATTAAGGGCGCATTAAATAAATATTATTTGTTCATAATGTGATTGTCGGGTCGTTCTAGGGCTTTGCATTCTGTTGTTCCATAACTGGCGAGCACACCGAGCGATGATATAAAATCAATATCTCTCGGCCAGGACAATCAGACAATGTCCGCAGCTAATATAATAACCATTACCGCGTCCCGAAGGGGAATACCGCAGTCACAGCGATCCATCACTCGGGACTCTCCACTGCAACAGTTCTCATTTTGTATTTTGTTTTTTATATTTTAAAGTAGCAGCACTGAATTCTTCACAAATCCACGGAGTTTATTCCTTAATTAATGTGAAGTCTCTCTGTATCATTTACAGTGCATCTGGAAAGTATTCACAGCGCTTCATTTTTTCAACATTTTGTTATGTTACAGCCTTATTCAAAAATGGATTCAATTCATTATTTTCCTCAAAATTCTACAAAAAATCCCCCATAATGACAACTTGAAAGAAGATTGTTTGACATCTTTGCAAATTTATTAAAAAATAAATAAATCCCATGTACATAAGTATCACAGCCTTTGCCATGACACTCAGAATTGAGCTCAGGTGCCTCCTGTTTCCACTGATCATCCTTGAGATGTTTCTACAACTTGATTGGAGCCCACCTGTGGTAAATTCAGTTGATTGGACATGATTTGGAAAGGCGCACACCTGTCTATATAAGTTCCCACAGTTAACAGTGCATGTCAGAGCACAAACCAAGCCATGAAGTCCAAGGAATTGTCTGTAGACCTCCGAGACAGGATTGTATGGAGGGACAGATCTGGGGAAGGGTACATAAATATTTCTGCAGCTTTGAAGGTTCCAATGAGCACCCTGGCCTCCATCATCTGTAAATGGAAGAGGTTTGGAACCACCAGGATTCTCCCTAGAGCGGGCCGCCCGGCCAAACTTAGCGATCGGAGAGAAGGGCCTTAGTCAGGGAGGTGACCAAGAACCCGATGGTCACTCTGACAGAGCTCCAGCATTTCTCTGTGGAGAGAAGAGAACCTTCCAGAAGAACAACCATCTCTACAGCACTCCACCAATCGGGCCTGTATAGTAGAGTGGCCAGACGGAAGCCACTCCTCGGTAAAAGGCACATGACAGCCCACCTGGAGTTTGGCAAAGGCCCCTGAAGGACTCTCAGACCATGAGAAACAAAATTCTCTGGTCTGATGAAACAAAGATTGAACGATTCATACGGACTGTATACCTTTCCTACAGACTAAATATACACCGATTTGGGTTATTTTCACCAAAGAAATGTGGCAGAATACATTTTGGCCTAAATTTATGAAGAACAATTATTTATTTTGCAAAATTGTATAACAGAAACAAAGAAAAACGCTTTTCTTTTTCAAAATGTTCGGTCTTTTTTCGTTTATTTTGAAAAAAGTAAAAAAAAAACTGTGGTGATTAAGTACCACCAAAAGAAAGCTCTATTTGTGTGAAAAAAGTAATAAAAATTTCATTTGGGTACAGTGTTGCATGACCGCGCAATTGTCATTCAAAATGTGACAGCTCTGAAAGCTGAAAATTGGCCTGGGCAGGACGGGGGTGAAAGTGCCCCGGTTTGAAGTGGCTGACAACAAATTACTCATCCCTGCTTGCTGACATGAGTAACTGGTTGGGACGCCGGCAGGTGATGACACCTAACAACCAGAACCTAACACTCCAAAAAAGGTTCAAAACACTCAAAATATCATTAAAAAAAAAAAGCGTGTTTCTATGCAACTCTATGGAGAAAATAACACTTAAAAAAAATGCACCAATCTGCCCGAATTGAGCTACGAAGCTTCATTTGAGCTTCAGGTGACTTGGAGTGGAGATGGTGTACCATCTCCATAAAGAATTGAATTGATTTTTTTTTCTTGGAGCTTCAAGCTTTAAAACGCTCAAGTGGGAACGGTGCCTTACACCTGTTATATCAAATGTTGAAACAGCTGTCGATAGCAGATCGGGGACCTCGGCTGTCAAAATGACAGCAGATCACGGAAGTTGCACCCAACGGCGTCTCCCCATTTTGAAGGACTCTAGAACTTGCAGAGTACATCCTAGGTTTTAAGCCATGTTCAACCGAAATGGTAACTTTCTTCAAGACGCTTTCTTGTATCTTTTGTTTTAGCTTTTGTTTCGATCTTTCAGAGCTACAAAGTACTAGCAGTCCCGCTGATCCCCGAGCGTCCTCGCGCCGCGGGTGTTATTTATGTTCGGGGCCGAGTCAAAGCAGAAAAAGATCTTTGCGGACCTGAGGCAACAATAAACAGGACTGATTTGTAAAGATTTGCAGAGGGATGAACAGCACCCACCGGCAATTGATCTCGAAACAGCTAACGGATGGCAGTTGGCTGAGTCACCGGCTCGCCATGGGAGTCAGAGCGCCATCCTGTAATGGTGTTGAGCGATATTATTGATATCTGCTCTGCGGAGAGAAGGAACTTGTCATTTCAGTCTGAGTCACGCTGTGAACTTTGTTTAATGTGGTAGAGAATCACTCATCGTTGTCTGCAGGCCAACCCGATCTTCAGTAACCCTTAACTCATTCTCAGCAGATGAAAGGGGTGCTGTACAAAAAAGGGGAGAAGGACAAGTGCCTCCTAAGTGTAGTAGGTTGAGAGCAAATTTATTGGACTAAAAGGCTTGCACTCACATGATATAGTAAAAGAACAGACATGTATACAATAAGAAGGTACGCTACTGTAAGTTCTGGCCCTGGTCCGCCAGGTGGATAAGGCTGTTGTCCCGCTGTGAAGCTCCAATGGAAGTCGCAGAAGTTTCCTGGTTGGCGGGGAACACACAATTGGGCAGATGTGACCTCATGTCTGGACGTGACAGGCGGGCGTGGCAACGAGGAGCATGCACTCCTTCATCAGGCCATGGACACGCCATATTGGAGATGGTATTTATGGTCATAAAGGCGCAGCAGTTGGCTGACTGCAAGGACCAGCCACCGCAACCAGTCAACAATAAATATTCATCATAAAAACACATTTTGAGCAAAAATCATTCTAAAACATTATCCTACAGTGCAGTCAAGTTCCTTCACCCCAAACTCGCTCATCCATATCTTTATGGACCTTGCTTTGTGCACTGGTCCAAATCATTTGGTGGAGGGGGGATTATGGTTTGGGGGTTGTTTTTCATTGGTTGGGCTGTGCCCCCCTAGTTTCAGTGAAGGGAACTCTTAAGGCGTCAGCATACCAAGACATTTTGGACAATTTCATGCTCCCAACTTTGAGGGAACAGTTTGGGGATGGCCCCTTCCTGTTCCAACATGACTGCACACCAGTGCACAAAGCAAGGTCCATAAAGACATGGATGAGCGAGTTTGGGGTGGATGAACTTGACTGGCCTGCACAGAGTCCTAACCTCAACCCGATAGAACACCTTTGGGATGAATTAGAAGGCAGACTGCGAGCCAGGCCTTCTCATCCAACATCAGTGCCTGACCTCACAAATGCGTTTCTGGAAGAATGGTCAAACATTCCCATAGGCACACTCCTAAACCTTGTGGACAGCCTTCCCGGAAGCGTTGAAGCTGTTATAGCTGCCATGGGTGGGTAGAGCTGCACGATTCTGGCCAAAGTGAGAATCACTATTTTTTTGCGCAGAATAAAGATCACGATTCTCGCGGCATAACATCATCTTTCTTATTATACAAAATAAATTGCATTTGAAAGACCGCTGCACAAATACAGTGTGACATAAAATATTGCAACAACCACCATTTTATTCTCTAGGGTCTCTGCTAAAAAAAAATAATTTCATGCTGTTAATGTTTGGGGGTTCTAAGTAATTTTCTAGCAAAAAATAATGATTTTAACTTGAAACCAACAAGTGTCAGAAAAAGGTTTAGCCTTTAAAGTGGTTAAACTTCCCTCATTTGCACACCGAAGTTCATTCTTTTGATCTAAATAACAAAAGTTACAATGTTAGTTTAGGACTGAGAAATGTTGTGATGCTTGGCAGACTGCCCGTTTTTTTGCTTTTTTTTTAACAGCTGTCGGCTTCAGCAGAGAATTTTCTGCATAGAAAGAATTTGGAAAATGCTTTGTCAAGATCGCGAGGGGGAAAAGATCGCAATCTTGATTCGTAATGATTAATTGTGCAGCTATACGGGTGGGCCAACTCAATATTGAACCCTACGGACTAAGACTGGGATGCCATTAAAGTTCATGTGCGTGTAAAGGCAGGCATCCCAATACTTTTGACAATATAGTGTATGTAACCAATTGCTGATAAACAAGTGAAAACTATATCTGCAAATAGTACTGAATATATGTATTGATGTAGTATCGCTGGCATATTAAAAGGTATGTTTGTAACTAGACAGAGGCACTAAACCTAGAGTTATAATAGTGTGTTGGTCTCCAATTCCTCATTAGGGCCACCGGGTGATAACATATCTAGGGTGTAGATCCAAAAGGTCTCCCTTTTGCACAGATGCTTGAAGCCCTCCGCAGCAGGGAAAGTTTTGGGGCTGGATTCTATAACCCGTCCCATACTTATAGGCTGGAGGAGGACTGCTCATGGAATGCAAGGAAAAGTTTGGGGATGCTGTGTTTGTTGGCAACATCTTTGACAAAATTACAGTGCTCCCCAAACCTTTTCCTAAGAGTCCTAATAGTTCTCCCGATGTAGAAGAGGCCACAGGGGCAGGAAAAGCAATATTTGACAAATTCGGAGGGACAGTCGTAGAAATCATTGATGGAATAAGTCTTGCCCTTCACAGTGACGTTTTTTTGACCATGTTTGACAAGCTTACATGTCAAGCACTTGGCTTTCCGACATTGGTACATTCTTCTTAAGCATAAAAAGGGAGAGCTGGTTGTTTTTTTGTGGATAATGTTGGATTAAGTTTGCTGGGTGCAACCAAGCTCTTGACATTACGAGCCTTCCTATACGAGATTTTGGGTTTGGAGATCAGTGGTGTTTTTAAATGAGGGTCTTCCAAAAGGATGGCCCAAAAAGATATGTGCTCCATTGTTTTGAACTGTGCATGAAACACAGTGGGTAGTGAATCTCGCAGGTCGTGGGCCCGAATGGGTCTTTATGATAATCCGGGTTCCTATCTGTGAGGTAAAAAGAAAAAGCCTCCTCTAGTAGAAGCCTGGGGTAACCTTTAGAATTTTGTTTTTAAGTAAATCACTTTGTGTTATGTAATCAACTTCTCTGGTGCAGTTTCTCCGCAATCAGCAACATTGGCTCTTAAATATATTGACGATCCATCTGTGGTGGTGGCAGCTGTCATAATGCAAAAAGGAATTTCCTGCTGTGGGGTTAACATAATTCCTATATTCTGCTGCTCTCATGGCAAAGCTTGAGATCTAGAAGATCTAAGTGGGTCTCAGACGTAGGTGAAGGATAAACCAAATGTGTTGACATTGTAATGTTCTATGAAGTCATTCAACAGGGTTTTTGGGCTGTCCCAAATTACAATGATGTCATCGATATAGTGCCCGTGACTATAGCATCATCGATATAGTGCTGGGGGGGGGGGGGGGGGATCTCACAACCTAGAGTCAAATGTGTGCTGGGGGAGGGGGGGGGTGGAATTGCAAAAGCAAAAGTCCAATGTGTGTGCTAGTGGTGGGATCTTACAAGGGAGTGTCCAATTTGTGCTGGGGGTTGGATCTCACAAGGGAGCATCCAATATGTGCTGGGGGTGGGATCTCACAAGGGAGCATTCAAAATGTGCTGGGGTTGGATCTCACAAGGGAGCATTCAAAATGTGCTGGGGGTGGGATCTTACAACGAAGCGTCCAATTTATGCTGGGGGTGGGATCTCACACGGAAGTGTCTAATGTGTGCTGGGGGGTGGGATCGTACAAGGGAGTATCTAATGTGTGCTGAGGGTTGGATCTCACAAGGGAGCATCTAATGTGTCCTGGGGGTGGGATCTTACAAGGGAGTATCTAATGTGTGCTGGGGTTGGGATCTTACAAGGGAATATCTAATGTGTGCTGGGGTTGGGATCTTACAAGGGAGTGTCTAAAGTGTGCTGGGGGTGGGATCTCACACGAGAGGGTCTAATGTGTTCTGAGGGTTGGATCTCACAAGGGAGCATCTAATGTGTGCTGGGGGTGGGATCTTACAAGGGAGTGTCTAAAGTGTGCTGGGGGTGGGATCTCACACGAGAGGGTCTAATGTGTTCTAAGGGTTGGATCTCACAAGGGAGCATCTAATGTGTGCTGGGGTTGGGATCTTACAAGGGAGTGTCTAAAGTGTGCTGGGGGTGGGATCTCACACGAGAGGGTCTAATGTGTGCTGAGGGTTGGATCTTACAAGGGAGCCTCTAATGTGTGCTGGGGGTGGGATCTCACACGAGAGGGTCTAATGTGTGCTGAGGGTTGGATCTCACAAGGGAGCATCTAATGTGTCCTGGGGTTGGGATCTTACAAGGGAGTATCTATTGTGTGCTGGGGGAGGGATCTCACAAGGGAATGTCTAAAGTGTGCTGGGGGGTGTGATTTTTAAGGGGATAGTCTAAAATGTGCCGGGGATGGGATCTTACGGGAAGATTCTAATGTATGTGTTGAAGGTAAGACATGTGAGAGAACACTCTACTGTGCTAAATTGAGGAGGCAGAATCCCCCAGTGAAGTATGGCTGTATTGGGTTATGTGGTTCAAAGGTGGAAGATACGATAGTAAGTTATTGATCACATTTCTGTTTCCACCATGCAATCTCATAATCTGATTAAAGTGATTGTAAAAGATCGTTTTTTTTTTTTTTTTGTTTTTTTTTAAATAACAAACATATCATACTTACCTCCACCATGCAGCTCGTTTTGCACAGAGTGGCCCCGAACATCCTCCTCTGGGGTCTCGCGGCTCCTCCCCGCATCAGATAACCCCCTAGAAGAAGCTCCCTCCCGAGGGGGTTACCTTGCGGGCACACTCCCGAGTCCAGCATTTGCGTCCACAGACACGAATGCTGGACTCGACCCCGGCGCCCACGTCATTGGATTTGATTGACTGCAGCGGGAGCCAATGGCTGCGCTGCTATCAATCTATCCAATCAAGAGCTTGGACCCCATGGAGAGAGGGACAGCGTGTCCCCGCTGAAGAGATGAAGGGGCTCAGGTAAGTAAAACGGTGGGGGGGCGGGGGGCAGGGGGGGCGGTCACTGCCAGGTGTTTTTTTACATTAATGCATAGGATGCATTAAGGTGAAAAAACACGAGGGCTTACAACCCCTTTAATCTAAATCCAATCAACTCATGAACAATACATCTCAGTGCTGCTGATCCATGCAACACGATTGATAATTTTCCACCCTGCCCGATTGACTCAGTTTGATCAAATCCAATCTAATTCAAGTCTAAATCGATTGAAAGGAACGTTGGGTCTAATCAAGTGTTTGGCAATCAAAATTGTGCATTGATTGGATAATAAAATCAGAGCACACATGGCCACCATTAGACGCGTCTTATATTTCACCGTAAGAGAAAACTCTACAGACTCCCATTACCATTAGACAAAAAATAATAAATGTGCCGTTGATCCGCGCTGAAAATGTTTTTACTTCCCCGCAGTTATTTCTGTCTCTTCGTCAGAATGAGGAATTTTTATTTTGGGCTTTGTGTGATCTGTAAGGAAGACGGATTGCGTCTTGTAGTCTCTCGGTCGGCGCTGATGTCATTCAGGAGCTGCGCCAAATGCCATAACTCACAGAGCGGTTTTCCTGGGAACGCTCAGCGCGTGTTTTACAAAAGGCCGACTTGTTCTACTGCGCTGGTCTTCACCGCTTAATTACACGCAAAGACCTGGAACCCTAATGATTAAATTGCAGATTTTCAATGATGACGTTACTTGGCCCCCCTTAGAGCAGTGTTTCTCAACTCCAGTCCTCAAGGTGCCCCAACAGGTCATGCTTTCAGGATTTCCATTATTTTGCACAGGTGATTTGGTCAGTTTCACTGCCTTAGTAGTTACCACAGCCGTTTCATCTGAGGGAAATCCTGAAAACATGACCTGTTGGGGCGCCTTGAGGACTGCAGTTGAGAAACACTGCTTTAGAGTGTCAGACACACACCAGTGTGTGTGTATATGTATGTATATATATATATATATATATATGTATATATATATATATATGTATGTATATATATATATATATATATATATATATATATATATATATATAAATATAAATATATATATATATATAAATATATATATATATATATATATATATATATATATATATATATATATATATATATATATATATATATATATATATATATATATATATATATATATATATATATATATATATATATATATATATATATATATAAATATATATATATATAAATATGTATGTGTATATATATACACACACACTTTTCAAGATTTGCTATAGGTTCATTGCTCTTATTATTAGTAGTATTAATACCATTAATAATACTACTATTAATATATCAATATATTATATATAATATTATTAATATATAAATATTATTTTATTATTATAAATATGTTATTAATTGTAGTAGTAATAATAATACAAATAATAACATATTTATAATAATCAAATAATACTTATATATTGATATATTACTACTACTACTATTACTACTATTACTACTATTATTACTACTACTACTATTATTACTATTACTATTATTACTATTATTATTATTACTACTATTATTACTATTACTATTACTATCATAGATAATAATACTACTGTTAGTAATAATAATCATTTATTATTATTATGACTAATTCAAATGAAAATATCAATATATTATATATAAAATTGATAATAAGCATTGTTTTACTCTTATTATTTATTTGTATTATTAATTCGGATAATGATACTACTACTACCACTAATAATAATATATCAATATATTGTATATGATATTAATATATACTTATTATTTTATTCTTATAAATGTGTTATTACTTATTTATTTGTATTATTATTAGTAGTAGTGTTTTTATCATAGATAAAACTACTACTACTAATAATAGTAATTTATTATTAGTACTAATTCAAATGAAAATATCAATATATTATACATACAATTAATATTAAACATTGTTTTATTCTTATTTATCATATTATTATTATTACGATAATGATACTACTACTGTATTAATATAATATTACTTTGTTATATATTATCATTAATAATAATTTGTATGCATTTTTATTTATTATTATTATTACCTTTATTAAAAAGGGAAATATTGAAGAATATTGTTTTATATTTATTTGAAGTCCAGTTGAACTTCAGTGTAATACATTCAGCATCAGTCTTGCTCGTGTGTTAGTATACACTATGTTGTGCATTGACACAGCCCATTGCGTATAATAGGAAACCAATACACCAAAACATCCCAATAAACAGACATCTCACCAAAGTTTTAAAACACATTTTTAATGCATGCACTATGGTTTTCCATCATGTTGCAACACTTTGTGTATTGGGGCGCTGTTTATCGTAGGTGTTCCCACACAGCATAGATCGAGATAAGCCCTTGCAGATGGATTTCTTTTGAAAGCATCTCTAACCTAAGTAGAAAAGCCTGTCCCTTGCCAGCGTACTGCAGAGAAAGAGCCTTGCTTTCGATGGGCAAGTGGTGGTCTCTCTGCAGAGGTCCAACATGGCCCTTATTGAGTCAGCCCTGTGGCTCTCCAATCAGCAAAGCTCATGCTCTCTGTTGATCGGAGAGCTCTAACTCTGGCTCCGCAAAGGGGCACATTGAACCTCTGCAGAGAGACCACTGCTTCCACACAGACCAGTTTGTCAAAGACACTTAGGGGTTGATTTACTAAAGCTGGAGAGTGCAAAATCTGGTGCAGCTCTGCATGGTAGCCAATCGGCTTCCCTTTTTTTTTCGTCAAAGCTTAACCACTTCACCCCCGGAAGGATTTACCCCCCTTCCTGACCAGGCCATTTTTGCGATACAGCACTGTGTCAATTTAACAGACAATTGCGCGGTCGTGCGACGTTGTACCCAAACAAAATTGATGTCCTTTTTTTCCCCACAAATAGAGCTTTCTTTTGGTGGTATTTGATCACCTCTGCTGTTTTTATTTTTTGCGCTATAAACAAAAAAAAAAAAGAGCGACAATTTTGAAAAAAAAAAAAGGATTTTTTTTTTTTGCTATAATGAATATCCAAAAAAAACAAATAAAAAAAAAAATGAATTTCTTCCTCAGTTTAGGCCGATATGTATTCTTCTACATATTTGTGGTAAAAAAAAAAAAATCCCAATTAGCGTATATTGATTGGTTTGCACAAAAGTTATAGTGTCTACAAAATAGGGAATATATTTATGGCATTTTTATTATTATTATTTTTTTACTAGTAATGGCGGTAATCTGCGATATTGCGGCGGACAGATTGGACACTTTTTTTGGGACCAGTGACATTTATACAGCGATCTGTGCTATAAAAATGCACTGATTACTGTATAAATGTCACTGGCAGGGAAGGGGTTTAACACTAGGGGGAGATCAAGGGGTTAAATGTGTTCCCTAGGGAGGTGTTTCTAACTGTGGGGGGAGGGGACTGACAGGTGGTGGAGATCGCTGTTCCTGATTACTAGGAACAGACCATCACACTGTACTCCCCCTGAGAAAACGAGATCTGCTTTGTTTACACTGGCAGATCCCCGTTCTGCCTCGCTGTAGAGCGATCGCTGATTGGCTCCCCCGCTAGCGGGTGGGCACACAGATCGTCGTGTATGTGCACATTATACAATGACAGCGATTTGCGCAGGAGAGCAGGGCCGTCTTTTCGCATGGGCACGCTGGGCAGTTGCCCGGGGGCCCCACCTGCCCGGCGACCGCAGCCAGGGCCGGACTGGCCTACCGGGATACCGGGAAATTTCCCGGCAGGCCGCCTGCCCTGGGGCCGTTTTGAGTTGCGGCTGCAGCGCTCCGCTCTTTCCCTCTCTCCTCCTCCTCCTGTGTATCACAGGGCTGGCTGGGTCTGTGTTCGGCGGCTGCGCTATAACAAGGTCCCGCCCCCCTAGACCGGCTTGTGTAATAGTAGCTTGAACCAGTGTTCCGCCTATCACACGAGCCGGTCTAGGGGGGCGGGACCTTGTTACAGCGCGGCCGCCGAACACAGACCCAGCCAGCTCCGTGATACACAGGAGGAGATGCCTGCTGTGTGTGTGTTACCAGGTGATGGTGAGTCTGTGTTAATTGGCACAGTGATGCTGCATTCATGAGCACAGTGAGGGTGCAATTGTGGGCACAGTGAGACTGCATTCATGGGCACAGTGAGGCTGTAATGGTGGGCACAGTGAGGGTGCAATGGTGGGCACAGTGAAGCTGCAATGGTGGGCACAGTGAGGCTGCATTCACGGGCACAGTGAGGCTTCAATGGTGGGCACAATGAGGCTGCATTCACGGGCACAGTGAGGCTGCAATGGTGGGCACAGTGAGGCTGCATTCATGGGCGCAGTGAGGCTGTAATGGTGGGCACAGTGAGGGTGCAATGGTGGGCACAGTGAAGCTGCATTCACGGGCACAGTGAGGCTGCAATGGTGGGCACAGTGAGGCTGCAATGGTGGGCACAGTGAGGCTGCATTCATGGGCACAGTGAGGCTGCAATGGTTGGCACAGTGAGGCTGCATTCAGGGGCACAGTGAGGCTGCAATGGTGGGCACAGTGAGGCTGCAATGGTGGGCACAGTGAGGCTGCAATGGTGGGCACAGTGAGGCTGCAATGGTGGGCACAGTGAGGCTGAAATGGTGGGTACAGTGAGGCTGCATTCACGGGCACAGTGAGGCTGCAATGGTGGGCACAGTGAGGCTGCATTCATGGGCACAGTGAGGCTGCAATGGTGAGCACAGTGAGGCTGCAATGATGGGCACAGTGAGGCTGTATTCATAGACACAGTGAGGCTGCATTTGATGGGCACAGTAAGGCTGCATTCACGGGCACAGTAAAGCTGCATTTGAAGGGCAATCGTGCATGATTGTGTAGACAGGGCCCCAGTGCACTGTATTTCCTGGGGGCCTATAATTGCTCTTAAGATGGCACTACAGGAGAGCCAACCTGCCGCAGTACAATGGCGACGGCTGGTTGGGAAACCCGGTTAATTGAACAAGCTGAAGTTAGAAGCTGAATGGCTACCATGCACAGCTGCACCAGATTTTGCACTCTCCAGTTTTAGTAAATCAACCTCCTAGTTCAGGGATATGCAATTAGCGGACCTCCAGCTGTTGCAGAACTACAAATCCCATGAGGCATAGCAAGACTCTGACAGCCACAAGCATGACACCCAGAGGCATGATGGGACTTGTAGTTTTGCAACAGCTGGAGGTCTGCTAATTGCATATTCCTGCCCTAGTTGGTAGGCTTTGTTGCTTACTAAGTCTAAGTCGGGAATGTGATTCCTCTTTTTTTTTTTCTTACATCTTCTGTATACGGTAAAGTGGACACGTTTGTGCCATTGGCCGCCCTGTGTATTCGTTTCCTGGCAGAGATGAAGATGTCAAACCTTCATTATGCTGCGGAGTTCAGAGACTCGATCCCGCTGCTTTTATTTGTCCTCAGCAGTGTAAGAACTGCTCCTGGCCGCGCGGTCAGACCGTGACATAAATATTTGTGGTAACCTGAGCGGATCGTGGATTAGAGAACTGAGAGAGGCGCTGATCGCAGTAAAAGAACAGTAAATAAAATCATGGTAAGGCTACATCTTCAGAGCAAACACGCCGACTCCACCAACCGAAGAGCTTCTTTATTGTGAAGACTTCCGCCGGCCTGGTGGTTTCCTGAATTATGTACCAAATAACTAACATCTGAATGTAAAAAAAACAAAGTGTCAAGCGGGGTCATTATTTGGTGGTAAATTGTAACGGATATCTTCTGTTTTTTGTTTTATTATCAAATTGGCCCATAGTAAAAAAAAAATAATAATAATAATAATATACACATATACAGCATCTCACAAAAGTTAGTACACCCCTCACATTTTTGTAAATCTTTTCTTCTATCTTTTCATGGGACAACACTGAAGAAATGACACTTTGCTACAATGTAAAGTAGTGAGTGTACAGCTTGTATAACAGTGTAAATTTGCTGTCCCCTCAAAATAACTCAACACACAGCCATTAATGTCTAAACCGCTGGCAACAAAAATGAGCACACCCCTAAGTAAAAATGTCCAAATTGGGCCCAAAGTGTCAATATTTTGTGTGGCCACCATTATTTTCCAGCACAGCCTTAACCCTCTTGGGCATGGAGTTCACCAGAGCTTCACAGGTTGTCACTGGAGTCCTCTTCCCCTCCTCCATGACGACATCATGGAGCTGGTGGATGTTAGAGATCTTGCGCTCCTCCACCTTCCGTTTTGAGGATGCCCCACAGATGCTCAATAGGTCTGGAGACATTCTTGGCCAGTCCATCACCTTTACCCTCAGCTTCTGTAGTAAGGCAGTGGTCGTCTTGGAGTTGTGTTTGGGGTCGTTATGTTGTAAAGTAGTGAGTGTACAGCTTGTATAACAGTGTAAATTTGCTGTCTCCTCAAAATAACTCAACACACAGCCATTAATGTCTAAACCGCTGGCAACAAAAGTGAGTACACCTCTAAGTGAAAATGTCCAAATTGGGCCCAATTAGCCATTTTCCCTCCCAGGTGTCATGTGACTCGTTAGTGTTACAAGGTCTCAGGTGTGAATGGGGAGCAGGTGTGTTAAATTTGGTGTTATCGCTCTCACTCTTTCATACTGGTCACTGGAAGTTCAACATGGCACCTCATGGCAAAGAACTCTCTGAGGATCTGAAAAAAAAATGTTGCTCTACATAAAGATGGCCTAGGCTATAAGAAGATTGCCAAGACCCTGAAACTGAGCTGCAGCACGGTGCCCAAGACCATACAGCGGTTTAACAGGACAGGTTCCACTCAGAACAGGCCTCGCTATGGTCGACCAAAGAAGTTGAGTGAATGTGCTCAGCTTCATATCCAGAGGTTGTCTTTGGGAAATAGACGTATGAGTGCTGTGTATATATATGAAATGTAGCTGTATATTTCTTGCTATTACCATAGCCTACCACCAAAGAATAACCCAAGATGAATTCTCCTGACGATTGTGGTGATCCCATATATGAGTATATCATGTGGTGTTCATACCCATAATAGGACTAAGAAACAGTAGTGCTTATATTGTGCATAAAACACACCGGGGGAGATTTACTAAAACTGGGGCACACAGAATCTGGTGCAGCTGTGCATGGCAGCCAATCAGCTTCCAGGTTTTATTGTCAAAGCTTAAAGTGTTACTAAACCCACAACAGTAAAATCAGTCTGTATATGCAGTAAAGCATGCTTGTTATACTCAGTGTGGAACCTAAAGGGTTAATCCTCTGCATTGTGTAAAAAGACTGTTTGATCCTCTCTTCTCTGATCCTCCCCTTCTTCCATGGTCCCCAATATATCTCCTGATAGAACAGAGCCTTGGGGGCACTCTGCACATGCTCAGTTTGGTGTGTATTGCTAGAGAGTTGTGTCTTTTTTTGTTTTGTTTTTAGGGTGCATGTGATCAGCACAGGGCCAATCAGCACTGTCCAGGCACAGGGTCAGGGGTCATGCAGCCTCATAGGTCAGAATCCGAACGTTGGTTGTTCAGCGAACAACGAACATTATGCGGTGTTTGCGGCAAATTCGAAAGCCGCGGAACACCGTTAAAGTCTATAGAATGTTAACATGAAAAACCAAAAGTGCTCTTTTTAAAGGCTTATATGCAAGTTATTGTCATAAAAAGTGTTTGGGGACCCGGGTCCTGCTCCAGGGCACATGTATCAATGCAAAAAAAGTTATAAAAACGGACGTTTTTTTCGGGAGCAGTGATTTTAATGATGCTTAAAGTGTAACAATAAAAATGAAATGTTCCTTTAAATATCGTGCAAGGGTCATTTAAGTCATTTAAAACTGATCGCGGCTGTAATGAATTGTCGAGCCTCGGCAATACAGATAAAACTAATTAAACAAAACGGTATGGGTCCCCCCCATCCATTACCAGGCCCTTTGGGTCTGGTATGAATATTAAGGGGAGCCCCGAACCAAAAAAAATATTGCGCGGGGGTCCCCCCAAAATCCATACCAGACCCTTATCCGAGCATGCAACCTGGCAGGCCGCAGAAAAAGAGGGGGGGACAAGAGAGTGCCTCCCCCTCCTGAACCGTACCAGGCCACATGCCCTCAACATGGGGAGGGTGCTTTGGAGTAGCCCCCCAAAGCACCTTGTCCCCATGTTGATGGGGACAAGGGCCTCATCCCCACAACCCTTGCCCGGTGGTTGTGGGGGTCTGCGGGCAGGGGCTTATCGGAATCTGGAAGCCCCCTTTAACAAGGGGACCCCCAGATCCCGGGCCCCCCTCTATGTGAATTGGTAACAGGGAACATTGTACCCCTACCATTTCACAAAAAAAAGTGTTCAAAAATACTAAAAAAGACAGGAGACACTTTGGGACAAGTCCTTTATTAAAAAATAAAAATGTCCCGCAATGTCCATTTATCTTCTATCACGCCGCCCGACGAACCAAAAAAAAAAACGCAACAGCTCCGCCTCCATGGGAGGCTCCCGCTAAGTGATGTTTCTTCTCGGTGACAGCTGTTAAATAGCTGAGGGCGGGGCCACTTGGTGCCATAACGGGTGACTCAGCCTTCCTCTGATGTCCCGGGGGGCGGGTTTTTTTTTCGGTTCGTCGGGCAGTGCGATAGAAGATAAATGGACATCGTGGGACTTTTTTTTTTTAATAAAGGATTATTTTTGACACTTTTTTAATGAAATGGTAGGGGGTACAATGTATTTGTTACCAATTCACATAGGAGGGGAGGCCTTGGATCTGGGGGTCCCCTTGTTAAAGGAGGCTTCCAGATTCCGATAATCGCCCAGCCTGCAGCCCCCCACAACCACCGGGCAAGGGTTGTGGGATGAGGCCCTTGTCCCCATCAACATGGGAACAAGGTGCTTTGGGGGACTACTCCAAAGCACCCTCCCCATGTTGAGGGCATGTGGCCTGGTATGGTTCAGGAGGGGGGAGCTTTCTCGTCCCCCCTCTTTTCCTGCGGCCTGCCAGGTTGCATGCTCGGATAAGGGTCTGGTATGGATTTTGGGGGGGACCCCTACACCATTTTTTTTTTTAATTTTGGCGCAGGGTTACCCTTAAAATCCATGCCAGACCTAAAGGGTCTGGTATGGATTTTTGGGGGACCCTACGCCATTTTTTTTTTAAATTTTAGTTCGGGGTTCCCCTTCATATTCATACTAGACCCAAAGGGCCTGGTAATGGACTGGGGGGGGGACCCATGCATTTTTTTTTTCAATGAGTTTTATCTATATTGACGAGACCCGACAATACAATATAGCCCCGATCAATTTTAAATGACTTTTTTTCCTTTAGAAATGTCATTTTGCTGTGGCACTGTTCTAAACATGGGAAAACTGCGTCACTTTACAGGCATACTAAGGACTATATTTAAAGGAATATTTCATTTTTTATTGTTTCACTTTAAGCATTATTAAAATCACTGCTCCCAAAAAAAACATCAGTTTTTAAAACTTTTTTTTGCATTGATACATGCCCCCTGGGGTAGGACCCGGGATCCCAACACACATTTTATGGCAAGAACTTGCATATAAGCCTTTAAAATGAGTACTTTGATTTTTCATGTTCTTGTCCCATAGACTTTAACGGTGTTCGTGTGTTCGTCCGAATTTTTTGCCTGTTCACAAGTTCTGGTGCGAACCGAACAGGGGGGTGTTCGGCTCATCCTTACTTTGTATTATTATTATTGTTAATAATTACACAGATAATAATAGTAGTAATAATAATAATAATAATATTACTTTCACAAAACACTTTCACTTTCACGATAGCCCCAGAATCTGGAGGAGGATATAATACGGAGTGTTCTTTTCTATTTGTGGAATAAATCACTGAAATTATTTGTTGGGCTCTTCTAAAAAAAAAACATGCTTACTGGCTATGAAAACAGGTTTTTACTATTTTATCTTTTTCTGTTTTATTTATTTTGTGTCTTATTTTATGAATTTCATATTACACATTTATCTTATTATACTTTTATTTGCTCTTTTTAAAAAAAAAAAATATATATATATATAATATTTAGCCTGTTGCTGAAGGGAAAGTCACTTGTAAATCATAATCCATTTAGGCCTCATGTGTATGGATGGCGAGAGGCTGAAAATATGCGTTTTCTGGTGTGGAGAGGGCTTGGAACAGCTCATGATCCATGCACACAACGTTATTTGTGGTCAGATGGTGGAGCTTGCAGTGTGATGGCATGGGCATGCATGGGCTTCCAGTGGCACTGGGTCAATGGTGTTTATTGATGATGTGACAGAAGCAGCCGGATGAATTCTGCAGTGTTTAGAGATATACTGTCAGCCCAGATTCAGCCAAATGCAGCAAAAACGATGCTTCACAGTACAAATGGCCAATGATCCGAAACAACTGCAAAGGCAACCCAGGAGCTTTTGAAGGAAAAGAAGTGGAATATTCTGCAATGGCCGAGTCAATCACCTGAAATCAAGCCAATTGAGCATTCATTTCAGTTGCTAAATGCAAAACCTAAAGGCAGAAAGATCCACAAAGAACAACTAAAGACAGCTGCAGTTAGAGCCTGGCAAATCATCAGAGAGGAGGAAACCCAGTCTTTGGTAATGTCTATGGGTTCCAGACTTCAGGCAGTCATTGCCAGTAAAGGATTCTCAACAACATATAAAAAAAAATAACATTTTATTTTATGATTATATTCATTTGTCCAACTACAATTGAGCCCCTGAAAAGGGGGAGGGGGCTGTGTAAAAAAATGGTTGCAGTTCCTAAAATTTGTACTTGATATTTATGTTCAACCCCTTGAATTAAAGCTGAAAGTCCGCACTTCAAATGTATTTGGATACTACCACTGACCACTCTACTACTGACCAGATTTCTGTGTGATTGTAGTGATCAGGATTCCATCCACTATCAGAGAATGTCTTCATTGTCTCTGTGTAGAATGTTCTCAGGCTGTGATCTGCTGACATGCGACACTTTAAAAGTCTTTCCTTTTTCCTTGTAAAGTGGATAGTGAGCTAATATTTACCTCCAATAAATACACCTCTGTGTGAATGTTGGGAAAGCTCCCGTGTCTGGCTCTGGTTGCAGTGATTGATGGTGGAGGTGGATCAGCAGTGCGGTGATTTATAGGGTCCAGGTAATGGGAGACATTCCGCACATGTTTTTATAATAATCACAGGCTGAAGAATACTTCCACCAGTATTTGGTAACAATATTCCGGTCTACAGCCAATCTGTCCCCTGGGAGGCGCTATTGCTGGGTTCTGAAGCTGAAGTTCAACCTGCTTATATCTTCCCTTCTCTTCTCATCAACATGCTAAAAAATATTTAAATAAAACCTTTTGTTTGCAGAAAGTCAGTCGGAGCCGTCTCAGTTTCTGGCTGCAGGATTACCAGCATCATCTAGCCCTTTCCTTCCGCAAAGCCGGACTGTCCTTGGTCCATACCTTTCTTTCATTGGATTTCAGTTCTTTTCAGAAAGCTATGTACAGCACCCTGCCAGCCCCTCCCACCAGCCATGATCTGCCTGCATTCCATAGAGAAATGCAGAGATTCAGTGATGATATCACTCTATTGATCTATTATTCCATATCTATTATTCCATATCTATCTGTCTTTCTGTCTGTCTCTATCTATCTATCTATCTATCTATCTATCTATCTATCTATCTATCTATCTATCTATCTATCTATCTATCTATCTATCTATCCCCTTCTCTCTCTCTCTCCTTTCTCTCTCTCCTTCTCTCTCTCTCTCTCTCTCTCTCTCTCTCGCGCTCTCTCTCTCTCCGCTCTCTCTCTCTCGCGCTCTCTTCTCTCTCGCGCTCTCTCTCTCTCCGCTCTCTCTCTCTCTCCTCTCTCCCTCTCTCTCTCTCCCTCTCTCTCCCTCTCTCTCTCCCTCTCTCTCTCCCTCTCTCTCTCCCTCTCTCTCCCTCTCTCTCTCTCCCTCTCTCTCCTTCTCCCTCTCTCTCCTTCTCCCTCTCTCCCCTTCTCTCTCTCTCTCTCTCTCTCTCTCTCTTTCTCTCTCTCTCTCTCTCCTTCTCTCCTTCTCTCTCTCCCTTCTCTCTCTCCTTCTCTCCTTCTCCCTCTCTCTCTCTCTCCTCTCTCTCTCTCTCCTTCTCTCTCTCTCTCCTTCTCTCTCTCTCTCCTTCTCTCTCTCTCTCCTTCTCTCTCTCTCTCTCTCTCTCTCTCTCTCTCCTTCTCTCTCTCTCTCCTTCTCTCTCTCTCTCTTCTCTCTCTCTCTCTCCTTCTCTCTCTCTCTCTCTCCTTCTCTCTCTCTCTCTCTCCTTCTCTCTCTCTCTCTTCTCCTTCTCTCTCTCTCTCTCCTTCTCTCTCTCTCTCTCCTCTCTCTCTCTCCTTCTCTCTCTCTCTCTCTCCTTCTCTCTCTCTCTCTCTCCTTCTCTCTCTCTCTCTCTCCTTCTCTCTCTCTCTCTCCTCTCTCTCTCTCCTTCTCTCTCTCTCTCCTTCTCTCTCTCTCTCCTTCTCTCTCTCTCTCCTTCTCTCTCTCTCTCGGTATATATAACAATATATCAGGACATGATGCAGTCGTTGTCCCCCCCCCCCCCCCCCCCCCCCCGCTGTGCACCATTTAGATAACTCAGTGTGTGGGGTTTCTTGAACCCGATGATGATAAACGCTGGCAGTTCTCACTTTGTCATCTTGGCCGGGTTGCGGTGGAATTGCTAACAACAAACCTCAGATTTGTAAATAGTTTCAGTAAACACGGAAACTTCTTTTCCAATGATCTTATTTGAGGGTCATTATTTAAAACGTAAAGCTGAACTCCAGGCAAATGGCTGAATACACCGATGAAATACATATATAGGTAACAAATAAATTATTTTATTCTATCTGTGTTAGTCTCTCTTTTTTTTTTTTTATGATTCCCTTTTTTATCATTCCCTTTTTTATCTCTTTCCAAGATTTTCCATGTTAAATTGTATCTTTTTTTTTTGCATTTGCTTCAGTAAGTCTGCTGCCTGCAACTAGTATTAATGGAAACGGATCAAGCAGTTAAGCATTCCCGGAATAGCACCCGTGCCCAGCAGCCGACCTCCTGTGTTCACAATGTAGTAGGGCAGCCACTTGGCACAGGACCAGAAGCTCGTGGAGATCACTGGAGTAGCTGTGTCTATACAGTGATTTCAAGCTTCTACAGAGATCCCACCAGTATGGTATATGCATAGTTACATTGGTCCAAGTGACCATTAGTGGCACCTAACCTTTTGACCAGTAATAGCAGCTGAATCTGTTGCTAGTAGTGGCAGCTCACCCTTTAACCAGTGGTGGCAACAAATCCTTTGACCAGCAGAGGCAGCTTACTCTTAGATGGTCCTCCCATGGCTTTCCACGGTAAGGTGACCGTTGGCATCACCATCACCAGCATAGCCATGAGAGATACATTGGAACATCTACCCAGAGAGTATAAAGACATCATCACCCTTTGTAAATATCCGGTAATGTTATTTCCCTATAGAGTGCTGTGATGTTTGGGGAATTCCTCAGTGTAGAGCCTTTTTTAGTGTGTTCACGCTATCCAGGAACTATATTTTCAGGGGTTATTGGCCAACATTTACTCACAGCAAAAGTTCCAAAAAATGTACGGTTGCCCTTGCAGTGGTTTCCGCCATCACATCTTTGTAAGGCCTTGTGAAGACGTCCTTTCAGACGAAATGCTTAGGGCGGAGCTAACACAGTGACCTCATCGCGCCTGCCAGGGTGTTCGGCAGAATGGTTTTTGTCATGTACCTTTGCTTATATCTGACTACTGGTCTTGTTCTAGTAAGTGGTGTTTAAACATACTGCACTATGGCGATTCCCTTTCCTCTCTCCTCTCTGTGAGCGATTAATTCAGCAGTAGGCGATGTTGTTGTTAAACATTTCCGGCTGCTTTTTTTTTTTTTTGACAGCTGTGAGCAAGGGAACTGCTCTGAACTTTCTACATGAATTGTAAAAATGCTGGATTAAGATCGTGTGTGTGTGTGGGGGGGGGTTGACTCGAGATCACGATCTTTTAATGATTAATTGTGCTGCTCTAGTGGATGCATGAAAAGTCTGTGTTTTGGGATTGATCATCCACTATCCATCCATCCATTTGGGTTTTTCCCACAAAGTGCTGGTAGACCTCCCTACACCTGAGGTCTAGCTCTCTGGTAACCAGCGGTGTGGATCCTTTGTGGTTGGTACATAGTGGTAGTGTGCTGTAAGAAGATCTAGTTACACACTTCTCGGTGGACTTGGCTTGCTCTTTCAGCACTGCTGCTTAGTACTCGCACATCTTCTTTTTTTTTTTTGGTCCCTCCGGTCATTTTCGCTCGTGTACACCTCCTGTACTTCTCATAGTTCACTGCTCTACTCACTAGGATTCACTCTGCACTCTTGCCCTGGCCTGGGCAGGGAACCTCCTGTCTCCCAGTTGGAGCCCTGAACTATGGCCAGGCCTTAGATTATAAAGGCTATGCACATCGCAGAGGCGTAACTAGAACCTTCAGGGCCCCGGTGCAAGAAACCATGATGGGGGGGCCCCCCTTCCATCTGATAATCAGTGCCCCAATAATTAATGCTGCCTATCAGTGCCCATCAAATCCGCCTACAAGTGTTTCCTATCAGTGTTCATTAATGCCGCCTATTAGTGCCCATCAATTCTGCCTATCAGCACTACCTATCAGTGCTCATTAATGCCGCCTAACAGTGTCCATCGGTGCCACCTATCGGTACTCTTCAATGCTGCCTATCAGTGTCCATCAATACTGCCTGAGTTCTGCCTATCAGTGTTCCTTAGTGCCCATCAGTGCCACCTATCAGTGCCCATCAATGCCTCCTATCAGTGCTGCCTATCAGTGCTCATCAATGCGGCCTATCTGTGCCTATTAGTGCCTCCTATCAGTGCTGCCTATCAGTGCTCATCAAATAGGCCTATCAGTGCTCATCTGTGCCTCCTATCAGTGCTCATCTGTGCCTCCTATCAGTGCCCATCGGTGCCTCTTATCAGTGTCCATCGGTGCCTCTTATCCAGTGCCCATTAGTGCCTCCTAAATCCTTATTGGATTTAGATGGACCTCAGGTAAGTGTTAGGGGGGCTGCTGCACACAGAAGTTTTTTTTGTTTTTTTTTATTATTGAAATGCATAAAATGCATTAAGATAAAAAAAAAAAAAAAAAAACAACAACAAACAACCTTCTGCCTTTACAACCACTTTAAAGTTCAGGTGCGTGTAAAGGCAGGTGTCCCAATACTTTTGGTAATATAGTGTAGATGTAGAGCGCTGCGTAAATTGATCGCGCTATATAAATACCTGTAATAAATCATAAATAAATATTGTGGGTTTTTTTTTTTTTTCATTAAGAAGTGTATTTTTTGCCCTAAAATTTGCATTTGAAAACCGCTGCACAAATACCATGTGACATAAAAAAATGCAAAACCCACCACTTTATTCTCTAGGGCCTCTGCTTTTTAAAAAAAAAAAAAAAAAAAAAAAAATATGTATATGTGTGTGTGTGTATATATATATATATATATATATATATATATATATATATATATATATATGTGTATATATATATATATATATATATATATATATATATATATATATATATATATATATATATATATATATATATATATATATATATATATATATATATATATATATACTTGTAATATATATCTTTGGGGGTTCTGACATTCTGTAGCAAAAAAAACACTGAAAGTCCCAGAAATGGCCTGGAGCTGAAGTGGTTAACAGACTCTGGCACCCTGTGCTTGCTTTCTTCCCTTGAACTCCAGGATTCATCTGTATTGCATTGGGCCAGCTTGGCACGGTGTAAGTTTTGTATATCTCATCCTTTTGGGAATAAATGAACAGAGATATTGCACAAATGCTGAGAAATGTTGTAAGCAGTAATTTCAAAGATCTAGTGTTTCATCATGTTTATTAACAGGCGCCATTCCTGCAAAAGAAATGGTTAGAAGCATGTCTTGTCTGCGGCACGTAATCTGCTAATATAGAAAAGATCCTTCTAAAATGTATTTCATATCTGCAAGAAAAGAGCTGCGATGGTCTCCTCCGGCACGTATGGACAGGAGACCAACCCGCGTCTTGTTTAGATGTGACTCGCAATGAGAAGATGGAACAGAAATACATTGTCATATTTATAAAGAGACGGTCAACTTGGGTGGGCAGGCATGCCACGGTCTACCACAGTCACATTGTATAAAGCACGGAGAACGTGTTCTGAAATGATACATTAAAGAAATATTTGCTTCATTCTAGAGAGACCCCGAGTCAGACCGTTCATTCCAACAACAATCTTCCTATAACATTTAGGTTGGGCTCACGTGCAATTGTTCGTGCAGCGTGGGAGCGTGCGCAAAATCGCACAAAAACGCTCAGTGCCTTTTGCTGGTGCATGTTGGAACCCTTAATTCTTAACGGTTCTCCAAAGCACTTTTCTACTGCGCATGCAAAACAAAGCACCGTGCATGAAAAAAAAGGGGGGGGGGGGGGTCAAGCATTTCTTTTGAGCAATTTTAATTTGTAGAAATAAATGGACGCACAAAATTGCTCAAAAATGCGCTCCCACCATTGTACCTGCATACCTGTGAATGGAGCCTTAATGTTGTTTTATCCATGTTAATCACTGATGAAATGTTCTCTTGTGTAGACATCCAAACCACAGCTGTGTTGGGTTCCACCATCTGGGATATGATGTCAGCAGCCCCAGCAGGTTCACAGCATTCATTCTATAGCAGTAGTTTCAAAACTGTTGCCCGGGGGTCAGATGCAGCCCCTTGCTTGCAAGACACTGCTCCTTCCTCTGACACCGACAATGGGGCATTATTCCTCCCACTGACACCAACAATGGGGCACTATTCCATCCATTGATACAAGACACTGCTCCTCCCACTGACACCAACAATGGGGCACTATTCCTCCCACTGACATCAACAATGGGGCACTATTCCTCCCACTGACACCAACAATGGGGCACTATTCCCCCCCACTGACACCAACAATGGGGCACTTTTCCCCCCACTGACACCAACAGTGGGGCACTATTCTCCCCACTGACACCAACAATGGGGCATTATCCCCCCCCCCCCCACTGACACCAACAATGGGGCACTATTCCCCCCACTGACACCAACAATGGGGCACTATTCCCCTCCACTGACACCAACAATGGGGCACTATTCCCCCCCACTGACACCAACAATGGGGCACTATTCCCCCTCAATACCAAAGTGTACTTCCATTGATGCCAGGGCAATTTCTACTCCCACTGGCCACAGTTTGCCCCCCTAAAGTCTGAAGGACAGTAAACTGACCTTCGTTTAGAAAGTTTTGAGAACTCTAAGCTATAGTATTCCCCTTTTGCTTCTGCTCCAGCAGTTCTATAAAGGGCTATGTAGGGAGGTGAGGGGCAAATGAGCTGGGCCAGCACAGACAGCAATTAACCGCTTCCTCGAGAGGAGGGGCTATGTTGTGTAAGAAGGGAGGGGCTATGTTGTGTAAGAAGGGAGGGGCTATGTTGTGTAAGAAGGGAGGGAGCTGTGTTGTGTAAGAAGGGAGGGGCTATGTTGTGTAAGAAGGGAGGGAGCTGTGTTGGGGAATTGACTCTTCCTGGAGTCAAAGTCAAATTTTCCAGCAAGTTAATAAAAAAAAAAAAAAAGAAAAAAACAATTTATGGAAAATAAAATACTGCTGGTAATCATTATAAATACTTGATTTTTCTGTTCTTTTACCAGCAGCTATTTATGTTAGTGACAGGGTCTCTTTAAAACTAAAAAAAAAATTTTTCTTAAACTGATGTACTTCCTAAAAAAATGTTTTCCCGTCAGCCAGTCATTCCTTCTGCCTGTCCCTGAGATATATATGGATTATGTAAAAGAAAAAGTGTCAAAAAAAGGATATTTATTATTTACAATTTTGTATTATTGTAACGATGACAACAAAGTGCTTTTTTGGCACCCTTTACATTTTTACATGCTTTCTGTTCTTTATTTCTTGTATTATTAACCGAGCCTCTTTCTGAGATTTATTGTTTACTGTTAACTGTTAAAAACAGTTTTTTTTTCTTTGCTAGAAAATTACTTAGAACCCCCAAACATTATACATTTTTTTTTCTAACACCTTAGAGAAAAAAATGGCGGTTGTCGCAATACTTTGTCACACCGTATTTGCGCGACGGTCTTACAAGCGCACTTTTTTTTGGAAAAAATACACTTTTTCTAATTAAAAAATAAGACAACAGTAAAATTAGCCCAATTTTTTTTTTTTTTTTTATAATGTTAAAGATTATGTTACGCCGAGTAAATTGATACCCAACAAGTCACGCTTCAAAATTGCGCCCGCTCGTGGAATTTTTTTTTTTCTTATTTATTTTACCTTTTTATTTTTTTATTTTTACGCTTTTTTTTTTTTTTTTTTAATTGTCACTTTTATTCCTATTACAAGGAATGTAAACATCGCCTGTAATAGAAAAAAAAGCATGACAAAGACCTCTTAAATATGAGATCTGGGGGCCAAAAAGACCTCAGATCTCATATTTACACTACAATGCAATATTAAAAAAAAATAAAATAAAAAAAAATGGCCCTTTAAGAGGCGGAAGCAACGCCTGCAACAATGGTATGGAGACGGGTGGGGACCATCTTCACCTCACTCGCCTTCATGTCAGGCTAAGGAAAACATCCGATCGCCTCCGCCACTGCCGACGGCTCCGGTAAGCAACGGAGGGCACCGGAGCACGGCGGGAGGTGGGGGGGACCCCTCTCCCGCTGCCGATTTAAAGTGATCTTGCGGTGAGTCCGCCGCAGAGACCACTTTTATCTGAAACCGGACCGCTCACTGAAGAAGAGGATACCGGGGTTATGGTAGCTAGATGCTGCCATAAGAGCGGTGTTCTTCTTCAAAGTACTGACGTATACCGATGGTGGGCGGTCCGGAAGTAGTTAAAGTGGAAATAAAAGTGCAAACACCACAAACAAAAAAAAGCCTAATTTTAAATTAATTTTTAATATTTAAAACAAACTCCTCCCATCCAGCCATGTCTCTTTGTTGTGAAATCTCTTTGAAGAAACACCCCATTAGCATTTCTAGCCGCAGCCCTCTTGGGTAAGGGCAGATGATTCGTGTAGCATTTACTTCCTGGAATCCATCTGTCCTTTGCTCCGGCCCTTGCGCGTGTCGGCAACGCGTCCAAAATTGCGTGCTTCCCTGACATGAACAAAAATGCTATTTTTTTAAAATTTATTTATGCTATTTATTCCTAATGGCACCCCTACACATCATCTAATGTGCATGTTTTCACACCCACCAAACGCATGGTCCCCCAGCACTGGCGTGGCCTGATCTTGCAAAAGAATCGGGGACGAATTTGGCGTGTTTTTTGGCGTGTAGGGCAGCCTATTGAAATGAATGTTCTGCTTTACATGCAATGAAAGGGAACATGCAGAAACCGCATACACACCTGCATGCTGCAGTTTTACACTCACCGGCCACCTTGCTAGTACCGGGTTGGAACCCCTTTTGCCTTCAGAACTGCCTTAATTCTTGGTGGCATAAATTATACAAGGTGTTGGAAACATAACTCAGAAATTTTGGTCCATAGTGACATGATGGCATCATGCAGCTGCTGCAGATTTGTCAGCTGCACATCCATGATGCCAATCTCCCGTTCCACCACATCCCAAAGGTGCTCTATTGGATGAGATGTGGTGAGTGTGGAGGCCATTGGAGTACAGGGACCTCATTGTCCAGTGGTGAGATGATTGGAGCTTTGTGACATGGTGCATTATCCTGCTGGAAGGAGCCATCAGAAGATGGGGACACTGTAGTCATAAAGGGATGGACATGGTCAGCAACAATACTCAGGTAGGTCGTAGTGTTTAATCGATGCTCAGTCGTTACTAAGGGGCCCAAAGTTTGCCAAGAAAATATCCCCCCCCCCCACACCATTACACCCCCACCACCAGCCTGAACCAGTGATACAAGGCAGGATGGATCCATGCGCCAAATTCTGACCCCACCATCTGAATGTCGCAGCTGAAATTTAGACTCATCAGACCAGGCAACATTTTTCCAATCTTCTATTGTCCAATTTTGGTGATCCTGTGCCAATTGTAGCCTCAGTTTCCTGTTCTTAGCTGAGAGGAGTGGCACCCGGTGGGTTCTTCCGCTGCTGTAGCCCATCTGCTACAAGGTTCCATGTGTTGTGCGTTCAGAGATGGTATTCTGCATACCTTGGTCATTTGAGTTACTATTGTCTTTTTATCATCTCTGCCAATTCTCCTCTGACATCAACAAGGCATTTCCCCCCCACGCAACTGCCGCTCACTGGATATTTTCTCTTTTTCGGACCATTTACTGTAAACCCCGAGAGATGGTTGTGTGTGAAAATCCAAAGATCACAATTCTCACGGCGTAACATCATTATTTATATTATACCAAAAAATTGGGCTAACTTTACTGTTTTTAGGGTTTTTTTTAAAATTCATTAAAGTGTTTTTTTTGTTTTTTTTTTAAACTGCGTTTGAATGACTGCTGCGCAAATACAGTGTGACATAAAATATTGCAACAACCACTGTTTTATTCTCTAGGGTCTCTGCTAAAAAATAAATAAATATATATATATATAAATATATATATAATGTTTGGGGGTTCTGAGTAATTTTCTAGCAATAAATTTTGATTTTAAATTGTAAGCAGCTACTGTCAGAAAAAGGTTTAGTCTTTTAAGTGGTTAAACTTCCCTCATCTCCAGGCAGAAGTTCATTCCTTTGATCTAAGAAGAAATGTTACTTTGTTTATACTTATCTGAGATGTTGTGATAAAACTTGGCAGGCTGCCTGGATTTTTTATTTATTTTTTTCTCAGCTGTGAGAACTCTCTGCACTTGTTAGAAAGAATAATGGCACTTTTCTGGAACTTGCTGCTTACAAGTTAGGCCTCTTTCACACGAACGATCCGTATGTCCGTCTTTCATCCTTCCGTTTTCAGATGAAAAACGGACATACATGTATCCCTATGGAGCGTCGGATGTCAGTGGTGACATGTCCGCTGACATCCGACCCGCTCCGATCCGAAAAGTGTAACGGAGGAAAAACCTACTTTTCCATCCGTTTTCGGATCGGATCGGGTGACGACGGACACTACGGTCCGTCATCATCCGATCCCCCATAGGGGAGAGCGGCGCTCTGACAGGTCCCTCGCTGCACAGTGTGCAGAGACAGGCCTGTCATCTTCCTGCTCAGCGGGGATCGGCAATGCGGCACTGATCAGGCTGCATTAATGGGCAGTGATGACGCTGCAGATGGGCACTGATCAGGCTGCATTAATGGGCAGTGATGACGCTGCAGATGGGCACTGATCAGGCTGCATTAATGGGCAGTGATGACGCTGCAGATGGGCACTGATCAGGCTGCATTAATAGGCAATGGCAAGACTGCAGATGGGCATTGATAAGGCTGTATTAATGGGCAATGGCAAGAGTGCAGATGGGCATTGATAAGGCTGTATTAATGGGCAAAGGTGAGGCTGCAGATGGGCACTGATCAGGCTGCATTGATGGGCACTGACCCTTATTTTGCTTCAAAGTTCTATATTTAAAACTTAAGTTTTTTTTCCTGAAACTTCCCTCTTAAAATGAAGGTGCGTGTTATACGCCCATAAATACGGTATTTTAGAAATCATAAATGGCTAAATACTTTTGCTCATCAGCAGTATATGGCAGTCTTGTGACTTCTTTTAATGTCTGGTTAAAGCTTGTAGGAGGAGTTTTCATTCTGCTCTGACTGTCCTATGTGGCTGCAGGACCCCTGACCCTCTGTCTGCACGGTGCTGATTGGCCCTGTGCTGATCACATGCACCCTCCCCCGAAAATAAAAACTCTCTAGCAATACACACCAATCTGAGGATGTGCAGAGTGCCCCCCAAGGCTCTGTTCTATCAGGAGATGGATAGGGGACAGTAAAAGAAGGGGAGGATCAGAGATGACAGGATCAAACAGCCTTTTTGCACAATGCGGAGGATTAACCCCTTAGGTTCCACAGTGAGTATAACAAGCATGCTTCACTGCTTATACAGACTGATTTCACTGTTGAGGGTTTAGTGACACTTTAAAGCTGAGATCTTTTTGCTGAATGTAGAATTTCTTCAGCGTCGGACGTGAGGTTATTCCAGGCTCGCTTTTCACATACGCCTTTACCTTGAAATCCTGCAAAACAATTAGCCTGTATGGAAACATGGCATTACAACTGCATTCTCATTGACTTGAATGAAAGCCGTGGGTGGCATCGACACGAAGGCATCGAGCTGGTAGCAAACGACTGCCAGTTACACGCCAACGCAAAGCAATAGGCCGCCGGCTCTGAACGATCGCTGCCAAGGCAGCTGCTAGCGGCTGTCAGTCTTCGGTGACCTCTCTGTCAGGGAAAGAGAGAGAGAGAGAGAAAAAAAGAGACAAATAGAATGAAATAATATTTGTATTTAAATGCTGCAGCGGAAGCTCTGAATGACGAACGATCGCAGTCTTTGATTGGTGGTGTAGAGCAAAGGGCAAGGTAACCAGTGGAAATACAGTTGTATTTTTACAATGGATAGTGTAATTTTCAGAAGGAGGGGGTGGGGGGGGGGTTCTGCAGCTCCAGCCAACAAGCAGAAACAATGAGCGCCTATTGCCTTCCAGCAAGTATTGCAGTGGTGCTAAAACTGGCAAATCCCTTTTTAATAGGACCCGTGTTGTGTATATGCTTCTCAACTATTTGTGCACGCTTCCTTTTCCACCCCGAGACTCTCCATTATTCACAGTATTCTGCAATCCGCAGTTTTCCCGCATTTTTCCAGTTCTGCATAGTTTTTGTCTGCGGACACTTGACCCTCCTTAGCCTCATTAATGGGTCCCAGGGGTCCTTTTAGACTAGACTCTTGGAGAGCCCTTCATTTTTTGCTCTCTTTACCATCTCCACAAAGCTACACTCGCCTCCTCTCCCCCTTATGAGGGATATTGCACCGTCCAAGGGTTTTTTTTTATCCTGTGTACTTCCCAAAAACCTATAGTCTCCTGATTACACCCCCGGAGGTTTACCGTCTGCCCTGCATTATGAAGTGGGAGGTTGACCTGGGCCGTACTTTAACTCAAGATCAGCAGAATAATATTATCAGGTTTGCACTTAACCACTTGCCAACCGCAGCACACCGATATACGTCGGCGCAATGGCAGCGGTGGGAAAATGGGCGTAACTGTACGGCCCCTTTAAATGGAGGGGCTAGCAGGCGCCGCGTACAACGTGACCGTGCCCGCGGGAGCCGCGGGCTTGATGCCCGCCGGTCTCCCGGCGATCGCGTCACGGAGTCGCAGAACGAGGAAGTGCCTATGTCAGTGATGGGCGAACTTGGCACCCCAGATATTTTGGAACTACATTTCCCATGATGCTCAACTACACTGCAGAGTGTTTGGGGGGGGGGGGGTAAAGAATGTGGGGGTAGTTGCCGAGGCTATCCCATATACATAGATACCCAAAGTAAATCGGTTCTGAGAAAGTCCATTTAAGCTCCTTCGGGTATCTATATGTATGGGATAGCCTCAGCAACTACCCCCACATTCTTTACCCCCCCCCCAAATATATATGTCATGTTGGACGATGGTACTTCTTTATTGCTATCAACTTAATATTATGTGAGGCTATACTCGAGGTTTAAATATACACTGCAGAGTGCATGAGAATCTGCACTCTGTTCACTGTTCAGTCAGCATCTCTCCTGCTCTGATCCTCCACGCTCATTGGAGCGATGAGCTGTGGAGGGGCGGGGAGCGGCCGTCTCAGCAGCTCGCTCAGACTGCCATTCAGACCTGGGATGACGTGGTGCCTCGACTGATGGCAGTGAGTGATGTCAGCGGAGAGAGGACTTCAGACCGCTCTCCGCTGAAAACGGGTCACAGGAGTGCAAAACGAATTGCACTCCTGTGACCCAGAGGAGAAGCCCAGCCTAAAAAGCTCAGGCTGGACTTCTCCTTTTTAAATCCTCAATTTCCAGATCCAGGAAACTTAACTTTAAAATACTGACCCTCTGGTATCACACACCGACTCTTTGAATAAGTTCTTCCTGGATACCACATATAACTGCTGGAGGTGTCTGGAGGAATGGGGAACACTGCTACACATCTTCTGGTCCTGCCCCAAACTCGATCAGTTCTGGGGAGAGGTCTGGAGAGGATTGTACAAAAATTCACGGACTATGAGGTTCGGGGACTTCTTTCTTCTACATGTTTCAAGCATTCCAGCTAAAATATACGAAAGATCTGTTATTCGTCATCTCCTCAATGTTTCCAAGTCTCACTTAGAAGAACCCAAAGCCACCGGCAGTTAGCCTTTGGCTTAACAGGGTTGAAGACATAATCTGATCTAGTGCTTACCGCACAACATAAACATGAATGAATAAACATGAATGGTATTACAAAACCTGGATATTGTGGAACTTGTTTGTCTTCTCTGAAGAGGGGAAAGCTCCTTTTGACGTTTAAGCTGCTGACCGATACAAGCTCCCCGGTGAACCTCTTGGGATAGCAGCAAATATCCCAAATACCCCAAATATCTTCTCTTTCTTCTCTTTTGTGTCTCTGTTTCTTGTCCTCCTGGCTTGTTCTACTTTCCTCTTTATTCTCGAAAGCAATAAATAAGCTTAGGCATTTTTTTTTTTTTTTTTTCGTTGTCAGACTTGCACCACATAGGGTTCTCAGGAAGGGAACGGAGAGTTTTATGCCGATTTTCTATCTCCATCATTGGCTGGTCCCCTCACATGCTTGGATTCCATTTATTGTATTATGGTGTAGGACTCACTACATATGTTGTCTTGTTGACATGGATACTGCCTTCTTTTGGATAAATATAATATTTGAAAAACAAAAACTGGTAAGTCCACTCGGTTTTCCTTAAAGCCCAACTCTGACTTAATTTTTAAAAAGGTCCTCAGCAGGACTTTAAAAAAAAGGGGAGCTCGGCATGCAGTATCCACCTCCTCCCTGGCACCGCAAACTGTAGTCCTGCTACTGGATGTCCTCGGTCTTCCATGTTGAATGACTCCCGGTGTCAATCGCCCCCCTAGACTACCCTGTTTCCCCGAAAATAAGACCTAGCATGGTTGTCGGTGATGGCTGCAATATAAGCCCTACCTTGTTTCCCCAAAATAAGCCCTACCCTGAAAATAAGACCTACAAGGACTTTAACTAGGGCTTATTTGGTGGGTAGGGCTTATATTGCAGCCATCACCGACAATCACGCTAGGTCTTATTTTCGGGGAAACAGGGTATGCACATACTGTATATGAGAGAATGGTATCATGGGTCTAAGGTCACTGTGGCACTCTGCACTTAGTGTGATGATGAGTGCCACAGCTTTTGGCAACTTCAGGGACCGCCCACGAGGACCCATCACCCCTCCCCAGTACCCTAACGTGGATTAGTGTGTATAAATCAACACTTAACTATAGCACCACATCCCTTTAATATATGGAGAAGAACAAGGAGCAATTGATGGGACTTTTTAGGTGCAAATGATAGTAATAAACAAAGTTTTCATTAAAAAAAGCTATTTTATATTAACGTTTTAAAATCTTTTATCCTTCTTAAAAGCATATACAATTGTGACCCATAGTCCTTAGTTACATAGCGGTATTCTACTGGTGAATCCTGACATGTTTCGCCCATTATGGCTTCTTCAGGGGATGAATTATCCCTTAAGGATCAATTATCCCTTAAGGATCAGAGGCACTCTTCTAAATAATAAAAAATGCGTATAAGCATTCACAAACAACGTGGCTCTCAGCGTGGTGTCAATCATATAGGAGGGAAGAGGAAAGAACCATAGTGCAAATCGCTAAAAAAAAAATTTTTTTTTTTATATATAAAATCCACTCACATTTCAGAAGTAAAAAAACAAGCATTTCACAATACAATCCTCTGCATACACGGCTCCACCTAGTCCCGGCGTGATTACGTCACCGCCCACCTCACGCGTAGCACCCAAATGGCTTTCTCAAAGGTTCAGGCTTTAATCTTGTTAATCTGGTTGAAAAGAGACACAAGTCCATAGAGTTAAATTATTGCTTGGAGTATTAAAGTAGTTGTAAACCCTTACATACAGTGTGGAAAATAATTATTTGATCCCTTGCAGATTTTGTAAGTTTGCCCACTTACAAAAAAATGAAGGGTCTATAATTTTTTTATCATGGGTGTATTTTTAAATGATGGACACAGAATATCAGCCAACAATCCAGAAAAAAAACACATGATAATAATGTTATAAATTGAGTTGCATTTCAGTGAGTAAAATATAAGCAAAACATGACTTAGTACTTGGTGGAGAAACCCTTGTTTGCAAGCACAGAGGTCAGACGTTTCTTGTAGTTGGTGACCAGGTTTTGCACACATCTCAGGAGGGATTTTGGTCCTCTCTTCTTTACAGATCTTCTCAAAATCCTTAAGGCTTCTTGGCTGTCATTTGGCAACTTGAAGTTTCAGCTCCCTCCATATATTTTCTATAGGATTAAGGTCTGGAGACTGACTAGGCCACTCTATGACCTTAATGTGCTTCTTCTTAAGCCACTTTTTTTTTGCCTTGGCGGTATGTTTTGGGTCCTTGTCATGCTGGAAGACCCATCCACGACCCATCCTGAGTGTTCTGGGTGAGAGAAGAAGGTTCTTAACCAAGATTTTTACAATACATGACCCTGTCCATTGGCCTCTCAATGCGGCAAAGTTGGCCTGTATCTTTAGCAGGGAAACAGCCCCAAAGCATCATGTTTCCAACTCTAGCAATGGTGTTCTTAAGGTAATAGACGGCATTTTTCTAGTTGAGTTAATGCCAAAGAGCTAAATTTTGGTCTCATCTGACCACAGCACTTTCTCCCAATCCTTCTCTGAATCGTTTAGATGTTCATTGGCATGACTGTACATGTGCCTTCCTGAGGAGGGGGACTCGTCGTGTTTGGAGGAAGAACAATGCTGACTATGACCCTAAGAACACTATCCCTACTGTCAAGCACGGAGGTGGAAACATTATGATTTGGGGCTGTTTCTCTGCGAAAGGTACAGACAAACTTTGCCGCATTTAGGGGCCAATGGACGGGGCCGTGTATTGGATGTAATCTTGGATGAGAACCTTCTTCCCTCAGCCAGAACACTGAAGATGGGTTATGGATGGGTCTTTGAGCATGACAATGACCAAAAACATACCACCAAGGCAACAAAGAAGTGGCACAAGAAGAAGCACATTAAGGTCGTGGAGTGGCCTAGCCAGTCTGCGGACATTAATCCTATAGAAAATATATGGAGGGAGCAGAAACTTCAAGTTGCCAAGAGACGGCCAAGAAACCTTAAGGATTTAGAGAAGATCTGTAAAGAAGAGTGGACCAAAATCCCTCCTGAGATGTGTGCAAACTTGGTCACGCTTTACAAGAAAAGTCTTACCTCTGTGCTTGGGGTGGAGGAACATGACCTGCACAGAGACCTGACCTCAACACGTTTGGGATGAATTGGAGCGGAGACTGCGAGCCAGACCTTCTCGTCTAACATCAGCGCCTGACCTCACAAATGCTCTTCTGGAAGAATGGTCAAACATTCCCATAGACGCTCTCCTAAACCTTGTGGACGGCCTTCCCAGAAGAGCTGAAGCTGTTATAGCTGCAAAGGGCGGAGCCAACTCAATATTGAAACCTACGGACTAAGACTGGGAGGCCATTAAAGTTCATGTGCGTGTAAAGGCAGGCGTCCCAATACTTTTGATAATATAGTGTCCCCCTAGGGGGGTTTTCTGAGTGGGACTGCTGTTTACAAAAACCTATTTTTTTTTTTTTATATATATATATTGAATTTATACTTTATTTGGCAACCTTTTTGTGTTAGAAAGAATTGGTGGTATAATATTTCATATGTTTTTGTTCTACCTGCGTGGTGGACCCTATTGTTGATGTCCTTTTTTGCCTACAATTTGTGTCCTTTCAATAAAAATATTGAAACCAAAAAAAAAGTCTAGTTATCAGCATCAGGTTCTTTATTGGCAGTCAAAATTAGATACATTGAACCCTTAAGCTTTGGATCGATATCCAGAATCAAGGAAATGTCTGAAGACCTTTTTGCCAAAACCTCGGACAGCTGCTGAAGATTGGGGACAGAGGGGCCAATAGGATTCTTGTTGTCCTAAGTGACTTCTGCAGAACTTCCAGGATCAAAGACTACCGTGGCTGCAGTGCTATCTTCTGTTTTTTTTTTTTTATTACGCATCTGAGGAAATTAATTTTGTGTAATTGCCTTCCGGTGTTTTTGTTTGACAAGCAGATATCGCCGAAACGCTTGTATTGATTTGGAGAAAAGTCAATAATATAATTTTTTTCGTACACAGCAAATATTTACCTTCCATGTGATCCCTGGCTAAGTTCACTGCAAAATGCCATGCCGGGACGGACTCTTCTCTGTTTGTCTTCTTGCAGCTATAAAAATGATGAGACTTCCATATTTCGTAACTCTCTGAATACCTTGTCTGGCGTGTGAATAACTGTAGTACTCGTATCTGAAATGAAACTTTTTAGGTACAGACAGTCACAATTAACGTATAGTCCAAAACTTTTTGATTTTCTTTTTGGATATTGTAAGGAATAGCTAAAGCCCCGTGTTGTGTTTTTTTTTTTTTTTTTTTTTTTTTTTGTGTTCCAATTGGATAATTCCCTTAGCTTCATTTACCTAATTGCATGAGTCACTTCTGAAGTCATGGGCGACACCAGACAATCCTGGGAGAAGCCCCGTCCCTCCTCCAGCACACAGAAAACGATTGACAGTCTCAGCTTTGCACATTTCCATATGAATACAGGGACTGTTTAGGGGATGTGTCCATTCCCTCCACTCAGGTCTCAGATTACACTCAGCTCTGTGCTCTATGCTCTGCTGGCAGGTGAGCTAGGCTGTTCTCACACAGAGAGAGCAGTGGTTCCTGTCTCCAGTGGTTCAACACATTGCCTACTTAAAGTAGTTGTAAATCTCCAAAATGGAACCTGTCCTTCCATAGTGAGTGTGCCTCAATCCAAATCACCTAGTGTGATTTCAGTCTGCTCTTTCCTTCCTCTGCTATCTGCATAAGTCGCTTCTGAAATCAGCGGTGACACCTGACAATTCCGTGAGGACCTCTTGCCCCTCCTCCAGCACATAGAGATTTTTTTTTTTTTACCAAAAACACCCGGGGGTGGGGGAGATAAATTAGAGACTTTGAATGTGCCACAAAGAGAACATGCATTAAAAAAATCAATAAAATATCCAACACTTTAGTATACAATTAAAACAATCATTAAAAGCACATGAAAGAATCACCATATATGGTTATATTTAGCTGATATATGTATATTAAAGTGGTTCTAAAGGCAGAAGGTATTTTTTACCTAAGGGCTTTCTATGCATTAAAGTAAACCCCCCCCCCCATACTTACCTGAGCCTCATCTCGGCGATCTACATCATGTCCGGCCCCTCCTCCTTCCCCCCCCCGCTGCCTTCTGGGACCTGTGTGTGTCCCAGAAGACGACGGCACCATTCAGAAAGCGCAGTGCTACTCGTGCATTCGCAGTAGGAAACCGGCTGTGATGTCTGAAGGCTTCACTGCCGGTTTCCCTTTCTTGCAATGACGGCGCCTGCACCCGAAGCCGATGGACGAAACGGCTTGGGGTGCCGACAGCTCGGAATCCCTGGGCAGGTAGGTGTCCTCATAATAAAAGTTAGCAGCAGCTACAGTATTACTAAAATTTTCCCCAGACTGGAACTTCACTTTAAGGGACATATTTACTGGTTCTTTGAGTGACCCAGTTCAGGTGAAACACTGATTGACGGCTTCGTCCAGACTACTAAGTGGAGATTGACCTGTGCAGTGATCTATGACTTGACTAAACTGAATGACTCCTCTCTAATGAGCACTTCCAAAAGTCAAGAGTCAATAGCTATTCAGGGAATGTCTTTACATTCTAATCTTTTAATGGATAAGGTCATCAGAAATCTATTATTGCATTATGTTCTACGGTAAAGATTTTTAAAAATTTGCGAACCTCCAAAATTCAGAATTTTCAAAATTCAGAATTTTCAATTCAGAAATGCTATTGAAGTCAATGGAAATCCAAAAAAGTGTGTATTACGAAGCAGCAAATTATGTAAAAGTGTGCAGAATGGTTTGGGAAGCTCCTAGCAGCCTAATGAATTAACAGGGCCAAAAAACAGCCTGAGACACTTTCCTTACCAGGAATACTAAAATAGAAGGTTGGGAACTGTCGGCACTGGCTGTCAAACTAATGCCGCATACACACGAGCTGACTTTTCGACGGACTAGGTCCGGCGGACCGGACTCCGGCGGACAATTCGACCGTGTGTGGGCTCCAGCTGACTTTTTTTCCCAAAAGTCAGACGGACCTAGAAATAAAACATGTTTCAAATCTTTCTGACGGACTCGAGTCCGGTCGAAAAGTCCGCTCGTCTGTATGCTAGTCTGACGGACAAAAACCGACGCTAGGGCAGCTACTGGCTATCAACTTCCTTATTTTAGTCCGGTCGTACATCATCACGTACGAATCCGTCGGACTTTGGTTGATCGTGTGTAGGCAAGTCCTTTCATTCGAAAGTCCGTCAAAGTCCGCCGGACCTATTCTGTTGAAAAGTCCGCCCTTGTGTACGCGGCATTAGGGTTCCCAGGCAACAGTACAAGCAGATTTAAGGCCTTTGGCCCCTTTCTCATAGAGGCCATTTAGGAGCCAAAACAGCCAAAATAACACTAAAATTGGTATTAGGCTTGGGGCATCTGAATTTATAAAATTTTTTCCAGATCTAATATTATACAACTTTTGAGGTCAACTCCTTTTTTTTCCAGAGAAATGGCAGCTCTTAGCAGGTAGTCTTTGCTTTTTCATCCCAAGACTACTATTTCAGGATTGTCCTCGATTGTTATCTTTGGTAGAGAAAAAAAAATTACCCATGGGATGTGTTCCTTTTTGAAATTGGACTTCAGTCTGCAAAACACTTCAAGCAACTAAAAGCAGCTCCTAAGAGAAGGTCTAAAGCAGGTTTTCTCAACTAGGGTTCCTCCAGAAGTGCTAGGGGTTCCTTGAGCAATTTCTGCCTCTATGGCAGCTGAAGACCCTTCATGTCACTACATGGAGAATATAGTGGGTTCAAAGTAAATCCTCTTTCACACAAACGATCCATTCAGGTCCGCCTGTCAGTTTTTTAGGCGGACCTGAACAGACGCTCCATAGACCTCCTATGGAGCATCGGATGTCAGCGGTGACATGTCCACTGACATCCGACCCGCTCCGATACGAAAAAGTGTAACGCAGGAAAAACCTACTTTTCCATCCGTCATCGGATTGGGTGACGGAGGGATCAGGTGACTACGGTCTGTCTTCATCCGATCCCCCATAGGGGAGACGGGCGCTATGACAGGTCCGTCGCTGCACAGTGTGCAGCAATGGATCTGTCATCTGCCTGCACAGCGGGGATCGACGGAGCGATCCCCCGCTGAGTAGGGTGGGCTCCATACACGGACACGTCCGCGTGAAAGAGCCCTAACACTTCAGCTACAATTTTATTTATTTATTTATTTTTTTGTCTTGGAGCAGCTTTCTGAACCAGAGTTCCATGAAACCCTAGGGTTCCTCCAGACTTTGCTAGGGATTCCTTGAACAATGAGCGACCTCTGCCTCTCATATAAGCTACCATTGACACCAATGCTTTTGATAGCTATCTGTAAGGGTAGGAGCTAAAGATATAGTTATTGTTAGCAGAGGTTCCTTAAGATCAAAAATCTTTTATGGGTTCCTTTTATGTTAAAAGGTTGGAAAAGGTGGCCTTCAGAGGTTCTCTTTCCCAAAGGTTGAGAAAACTTGAGTGTTGGAGACTTTTTATTGTTTCCTGTGTCCCACACTGCAGAGAATTTCTGTCACTACCTGTTCTGGTGACCATTGTGACTGGGAGGGGAAACTGAAGACATTCTATACAATAGGTTTACATGGTACCATAAGAATTTTTTTTTAATACTGTACAGTAATGTAGGTCAGGTTTTCTCAACCAGGGTTCCATGGAACCCTTGGGTTCTTCCACAGGTGGCTAGGGGGTTGCTTGAGCAATGAGCAATTTCTGCCTCTCAGATAATTCCCACTGACACCATTGATCTTTTCAGCTATTTGTAAGGGATACATTCTTCCCTATGACCATAAGTATAAGGAGCATTCTTCCCACTGACCATCACACTAATGTATAATAAGTTGTAGATATAGTAATTTTTAGCAGGGTTTCCCTGAGACTGGATAGTTATTTAAACGGTTCCTCTGTGATGAAAGGGTTGAGAAAGGCTGGTCTAGGTTTTAATTGCTTGTTTTTTACCCATTGCAGATATTTATCCTTCCTGTCCATTTAATGGGTATAAGACCGGGCAGGAAGTGAGGGCAAAATGAGCAAATCTCCCCAGCAATGACACAAATCGTAATAGAAAATTTTTTAAAAAAATGGAGGTACAGGAGAAAACGGGAACACCAAATGTGTATGAAGACTATATTTAGTCAAAAATGTTAAAAGGACAAGCCAACTTTTTCCAAGTGTTCCAAAGGACCTCCTTTACCTGGGCTTAAAATTGCAGGTGAAAATCTGGATCATCCCATGCTTGAATGGGTTAAATTTATAAACATTAAAACCACGGTATTAAGAGCAGGCTCCAGAAGCTGACCGCAAAGCTGGAGACCATCCAATTTTAAGTCTTGATGACGGTTAGCCCTTTAGAACCTCCTCGAACAAGTTGGCCTGCCCATTCGTCATTCTATGATTAAATAAACTCCTCATGGTCTCTGAGGCTTGGTTCATACCTAATACCAATGTGGCTCCCAGCAGTCCCCGTTCACCGTTTCAGGTCCGATTTCAATTCAAATTTTTGCATGAATTCAGACCTGGAACGGACCAAAAGACGCACAGGGCTCCTGTGCAAATTCCTATCGGAGCTGCAGTGGAGATATGTGAACCGGCTCCATAGAGAGCCGGTCAAAATCTCCTGCTATTGCGAATTAGAAGCGGAGAATCCGCAACCAATTTGCAATGGTGTGAACCCAGCCTAAACATTGCTCTGGTGCTCCTGATTTTCCTGTACCTCTTGGATTTTATCTGAAGCATCCCCTAGAGGTCTCTTCATGTTCGTGAGCTATCAACCACAGCCTTTGTATTCTTCGATACAGTTTATAACTGAACTGTGAGATCAATCTATCTTTGGGTCCAGCATCTCTTAGCTCCATCTCTCGCAAATACAAACCTAAGAGAGGGTCTAACCCGGAGTTTATCAACCAGGGTTCCTCCAGAGGTTGCTAGGGGTTCCTTGAGCAACAAGCAATTTTTGCCTCTCAGATAAGTTCCCACTGACATCACTGTCTTTTTGACTGTTAGAGGATTATTCTTCCAATGACTTCAAGTGTAAGGAGCATTTTTCTTCAACCAGGGTTCCATGGAACACTTGGGTTCCTCCAGAAGTTGAGCAGTTTCTGCCTCTCAGATAACTTTCGACTGACACCATTGGTCTTTTTAGCTACCTGTAAGGTTGTAATTCTTCCCAATAAAGAAGCATTCTTCCCACTGACCATCACACTAATGTATCATAATTTGTAGATATAGTAATTTTTATGAGGGGTTCCCTGAGACCAGAAAGTTATTTGAAGGGTCCCTCTGTGTCAAAAAAAGGTTTGCAAAAGGCTAGTCTAACCCATCCCTACCCTATATAGAACAAAAAAATTCTATCAAGCCAGCGGGGGAAGTGATTTGCTGGCCATCTACCCCACAGTTCTGTCAAAGTCGATGCGCTCCATGTTGACTTGAAAATCAGAATCATAATGGCTTTGCTGTCTTGCTGTGTCTTGCCAAGCACCACCATTTCACCTCAACGCACAATTTCCAGTAACTCAATATTTCTCCGCATGCAAACTGTTTATATTGACAGATATGCAGGGATCAGGCAGGTCCCAGCTTGTCCACTTATCGTTATTGAACAAGCAATAAGAAACATTCTTTATATTGTATGAAAATGCGGACTAGAGAAGACGGCATGTACTCTGTGTTTATAGTCGGACAAACTAATTGCTTTGTGTGCAAACAAATTAGAGACAGAGATTATCTGAGGTATTTATAAGTCGCCCTTAGAGCCCACAATGTTTAAAGCTGGAAGATCTATCCCAACTGTATTTGCTGATGATAAAAAAAAAAGGTCTGTTTGAAGTGTGTGTTCATGGCTACAGCTGGTATGGGCCTAATTTACTAAAGGTTAAAATGTAACCATAGGAAAGATCAAAAATGACATATAGGATGCAATCTGTCAGGAACATTAGCACAACATCTCCCCTCCGACATAGTTTTATTACATGCCGTTCTTGCTGGTAGAACAGTTTTTTTCTTCACTTCCCGTAACAGGATAACAACACTATTTGCTCTGCAGTGAAATTGCAGACCAGCATTGTCACCCTGTGCCCAGAGTGGTCTTGGGTGGACATGTCTTAAATGGAGTTTAACCGCTTTACTACTGCGCTATAGCCCCAAAGCAGCTACAGCTTGGTACTATTGTTCTAGGAGGGCATCCATAGACATCCTCCCATAAACCCAGCCCCCTGCACGCCCCCTGGACTGTGTAACGGGCATGCTCTGTGACCGCTGTGTTTTTTGGACACAGCCAATCACAGCGGCCCTTTACCATGGGATCAGCTGTGTCCAATCCCAGCTGATCACGTGTAAACCGATTTGCCATATTTGACCTGCAGCTACAGGCATCATCCCGGTATTGTTTTTTTCAGGAGGCTATCTACTTTTTTTTGTAAAAGCCATCCTAGCGGCTAATTAGCCACTGGATTGCTTTTACTTATGGCGGGAGAGTTCGCTCCCCCTTCCCCCTGCCCACTGGTGCCTCTCCGCAATCTCTCCGTCCCACCGGAGATCCAGGAACTAAAGCTGATGGTTCAGCTGGCTTACCACTGAGTCCATGGAGGACCAGAAAGGTCTCTGAGCTCTGTGGTATAGGGCAGTGGTCCTCAACCCTGTCCTCAATACCCCCAACAGGCCATGTTTTGGGAATTTCTCTTGGATAAAATAGCTGTCAAAAATACCAAGCCATTGACTCTGATTTAAAGCACACGTGCAAGATGAAAGAAAACCTGCAAACATGGCCTGTCGGGGGTACTTGAGGACAGGGTTGAGAACCACTGGTTTAGTAAACCAGAGACCAGGTTTCCCCCCCAGAAGTAAACAGCGCCATTTGTAAATCTTGAAAACATTTGATCACACCGATCTTGGTGTGACCAGATGCTCTTAGGACAGAAGAGACATCTGGGGTCTAACAGACCCCAGTTCTCTCCATGAAGTGTACCTGTCACTGCCTATTGCTGTCACAAGTGATGTTTACATGCCTTATGTTTGTCAACACAGGGCTCTGAGCTGTGATTGACACAGCCCATCAGCAGGTCTAAGCCATGAATCACTGGCTGAAACCTGTTGACAAAATCTGGCTCTGTCCAATCACAGTGGGAGTCGGCTGTGGAAGGGCGTGCCTCCCCATATTTGACATTTCTGGGGGGAGGCGTTCTGTACATCATCTGTGTATCACCTCCAGGTAACCATTTTGCTTTTTTCTTTTACAGAAAATTACAGTGCTGCACATTGAAAATGAAAGGTCATGTTTAACCGCTTCCCGACCAACCGCCGCAGTTATACTGCGGCAGGTTGGCTCTCCTGCGCGAGCTGTCGTAGCTATATGTTGCCTCACGGTGACGGGATAGCAGGCGTGCGGGGGTGCCAGTGCTCGTGGCCAGCGGTTGTGATGACCGCCGGCCACGAGCGATCGTAAGCAGGAGAGACGGAACAGGGACGAGTGTGTGTAAACACACACTTCCCTGTTCTGTTCTGAGAGGATTGACAGATCGTGTGTTCCTATTAGCTAGGAACCACGATCCGTCACTTCCTCCAGTCAGTCCACTCCCCCTACAGTTAGAAACACCTCCCAGGGAACACAGGTAACCCCTTGATCGCCCCCTAGTGTTAACCCCTTCACTGCCAGTGACATTTTTACAGTAATCAATGCAATTTTATAGCACTGATCGCTGTATTAATGCCAGTGGTCCCAAAAATGTGTCAAAATTGTCTGATGTGTCCGCCATAATGTTGCAGTCACGATAAAAATCGCAGATCACCACCATTACTAGTAAAAAAAAAAATAATAATAATAAAAATGCTATAAATCTCTTCCCTATTTTTTTTTTTTTTTACCAAAAATATGTAGAAGAATACGTATCGGCCTAAACTGAGGAAAAAAATAGTTTTTTTTATATATTTTTGGGGGATATTTATTATAGCAAAAAGTAAAAAATAATGCGTTTTTTTTCAAAATTGTCACTGTTTTTTTGTTTATAGCGCAAACAATAAAAACCGCAGAGGTGATCAAATACCACCAAAAGAAAGCTCTATTTGTGGGGGAAAAAAGATGTCAATTTTGTTTGGGTACAACGTCGCACGACCGCGCAATTGTCAGTTAAAGCGATGCAGTGCCGAATCGCAAAGAAGTGCTCTGGTCAGGAAGGGGGGAAAATTCTTCCGGGGCTGCAGTGGTTAATAAAATGAAAAATATGAAATTGGGAAGAAGGCATCAATAAGAGACCCTTCATTTGGTAGACCATGTACGTCTGGTACCTCATGCTAATCAATGATATACAAACTAAATATAAGGACTATAACGGCACCCAATTTATGAAAAAAAGTATCAAAAATTATTAATTATATGATAAAAATTGCACATGTATACAAATCAAAAAAACATACAAAACACAAAAGCTGCACATAAAACATAACCGAAAACCATCTAGTGCTCCTTGAATCCAGATTCTTGGTGGCTCCCCTATAGTAGAGCACAGTGAGTTGCTGTAATTTTGACGCAGTATGCGTTTCGCAGGAGATAACTCGCTTCTTCAGGAAAAGTTTCAGCAAGATCACTCACAGCTTAATAGTCAAAAACATCAAAATAGAAACACATTGAATGGTCCTCCTGCAAATGGTCATTGTCACCCATATAATGCCACAGGACGGTCCTCCTCGTTTTCCAAGTTAGTCGTTAGTTCCAGTGTAATTGGAACTAGGTATCCATAGTCAAATCGTATGGTGTGCACCTGGTGTGCTATACAAAGTATTATATTAGGTACCAAAAAACAAACAATAAATTCAAGATTAATCACTGCGCTAGTAGTGGTAATGAAGTAGCTGACATAAATTGTATGGTGACGATAATGAGCATTAAAAAATAATTGTACGCAGCCCTACGGATATAGCATTAAAAATGAAAGTCCATAGTGCTTGAAGTAAAGTCCTAATTGAGGGAAATAAAACTGGAATCGCCCACAGTGTACACAGAGATACAAATTAGGTGAGTACGGACTTATCCTCCACCGAACATCAACACACCGGGCCTCTTACCAAAAGAATGGACCACTTAATTACAGGTGGTCAAACAAGCATGATAAATCCACAAAGCCACAAGACCATTTCATGAGGATCACAGATGGCTGAGTCTTGTAATCTCACCAGATAAATATTCAGGGGTGCATGCATAAAATACAAAAGAAGGAACTCCTCATGGTGTAGTATTATAAAACTATAATTTTCTAATACTACATAACCTTTATAATGCTACACCATGAGGAGTTCCTTCTTTTGTATTTTATGCATGCACCTCTGAATATTTATCTGGTGAGACTACAAGACCCAGCCATCTGTGATCCTCATGAAATGGTCTCGTGGCTTTGTGGATTTATCATGCTTGTTTGACCACCTGTAATTAAGTGGTCCATTCTTTTGGTAAGAGGCCCCGGTGTGTTGATGTTCGGTGGAGGATAAGTCTGTACTCGCCTAATTTGTATCTCTGTCTACAGTGTGGGCGATTCCAGTTTTCTTTCCCTGAATAAGGACTTTATTTCAAACACTATGGGCTTTTATTTTTAATGCTATATTCGTAGCGCTGCGTACAATTATTTTTTATTATATTAGGTAGGTAAAGAGGTTCCTACCATGTCGTTCCTCAGATCAGCGTGGAGTGAGATATGACTTGTGTTACAACTGTATGTGCTATATATATATATTTTTTTTATTAATACATTTTTTCCCAAACAGAAGTGGAGTTACCCTTTTAAGTGTGAATTTGAAACAAAAACAAACAGAAAAAAAAATTAAAATATAAAAAATCTTGCATGGCCATTTGATGCCGCCTTTCATGTGTCACCTTTTCAGGTTCTATTAGTTTCTCTACGCCTTTTCCCTTTCAATATTCTGTCTGCCCGTCTCGCAGTGACAGGATTAGTAATATGTTGCTGGCTGTGTTGAGATTTTCTTGGCATCTTGTGTTGTTTGAGTAGTGAATAATTTATTCCATCTATTGTAACCTGAAGATTCTCCCAGAGAGAAGGACCCGGGTTCACCGTTCCACATGGGAGAAGAATCATGTTTTAGGCTGGTGCATGATGCTGAGGACTTCAGCCTTGGTCTTAGCTATGGTGTCCACCTAGCCTAGTCTTGGGTATTAACCATTACGGCGTACGATGACATCGGATGTGCTTCTGTTCTGCTCAAAGGAGCTGATTTTTCGGTTCGGGTCAGATGTCCCTTCGGGCCCTGATTGTAGTTGTCACCTTTGCACAGTGCAAACCCCTCATTAATAAAAGATCTAATGCACATCGCTGAGAGAGGCAGGATATCACCTCTGCTGTGTACAAAGGTTACAGCACAACCTTCTTTTAAAAATTACATTACTTTTTTTTTTTTTTTTTTTTAAAGTTTTATTTTTTATTTTTGGACAAAGTTTGGAATGGTTACATCCAAAGGCACAGAGCACAACCTTTAAAAAAAAAAAAAAATTAAATTTTTTTTTAATTTTGGAAAAAGTGTTTTATTATTAGACAAAGTTTGGAATCTTACATCCAAAGGCACAATATCAAAGAACATGGAGGAGACCCCAAATGAATAAAAATATATAGGAGCTACATTTTTGTGGTGGGAATTTTTAGGCACCGATGTATACCAACATTTCTGACACAAACTGTATATTATGTAGGGAAAAACCTTCAATTTTTATTTTTATAAAAAATCACTTTAATTCCGGACACTTTCACCCCCTTCCTGCCCAGGACAATTTTTCAACTTTCAGCGCTGTCACATTTTGAATGACAATTGCGCGGTCATGCAAAACTGTACCTATATGACATTTTTTATAATTTTTTTCACACATACATATATAGAGCTTTCTTTTGGTGGTATTTTTTTTTGTTATTGCTAAAAAATACTGTAAAATAACAAAAACAAAACACATTTCCTTTGTTTCTTTCTTCATAAATTTAGGCCAAAATATACTCTGCTACATTTCTTTCCAAATCAGTGTATATTAGTCTGTAGGAAGGTTAGAGTCCATAAACTATGGACTATATATATATATATATATATATATATACACTACCGTTCAAAAGTTTGGGGTCACCCAAACAATTTTGTGTTTTCCATGAAAAGTCACACTTATTCACCACCATACGTTGTGAAATGAATAGAAAATAGAGTCAAGACATTGACAAGGTTAGAAATAATGATTTGTATTTGAAATAACATTGTTTTTACATCAAACTTTGCTTTCATCAAAGAATCCTCCTTTTGCAGCAATTACAGCATTGCACACCTTTGGCATTCTAGCTGTTAATTTATTGAGGTAAGCTGGAGAAATTGCACCCCACGCTTCTAGAAGCAGCTCCCACAAGTTGGATTGGTTGGATGGGCACTTCTGGCGTACCATACGGTCAAGCTGCTCCCACAACAGCTCAATGGGGTTCAGATCTGGTGACTGTGCTGGCCACTCCATTACCGATAGAATACCAGCTGCCTGCTTCTGCTGTAAATAGTTCTTGCACAATTTGGAGGTGTGTTTAGGGTCATTGTCCTGTTGTAGGATGAAATTGGCTCCAATCAAGCGCTGTCCACTGGGTATGGCATGGCGTTGCAAAATGGAGTGATAGCCTTCCTTATTCAAAATCCCTTTTACCCTGTACAAAGCTCCCACCTTACCAGCACCAAAGCAACCCCAGACCATCACATTACCTCCACCATGCTTAACAAATGGCGTCAGGCATTCTTCCAGCATCTTTTCATTTGTTCTGCGTCTCACAAACGTTCTTCTTTGTGATCCAAACACCTCAAACTTGGATTCATCCGTCCACAACACTTTTTTCCAGTCTTCCTCTGTCCAATGTCTGTGTTCTTTTGCCCATCTTAATCTTTTTCTTATATTGGCCAGTCTCAGATATGGCTTTTTCTTTGCCACTCTGCCCTGAAGCCCAAAATCCCGCAGCCGCCTCTTCACTGTAGATGTTGACACTGGTGTTTTGCGGGTACTATTTAATGAAGATGCCAGTTGGGGACCTGTGAGGCGTCTGTTTCTCAAACTAGAGACTCTAATGTGCTTATCTTCTTGCTTAGTTGTGCAACGCGGCCTCCCACTTCTTTTTCTACTCTGGTTAGAGCCTGTTTGTGCTGTCCTCTGAAGGGAGTAGTACACACCGTTGTAGGAAATCTTCAATTTCTTTGCAATTTCTCGCATGGAATAGCCTTCATTTCTAAGAACAAGAATAGACTGTCGAGTTTCAGATGAAAGTTCTCTTTTTCTGGCCATTTTGAGCGTTTAATTGACCCCACAAATGTGATGCTCCAGAAACTCAATCTGCTCACAGGAAGGTCAGTTTTGTAGCTTCTGGAAGGAGCTAGACTGTTTTTAGATGTGTGAACATGATTGCACAAGGGTTTGCTAATCATCAATTAGCCTTCTGAGCCAATGAGCAAACACATTGTACCATTAGAACACTGAAGTGATAGTTGCTGGAAATGGGCCTCTATACACCTATGTAGATATTGCACCAAAAACTAGACATTTGCAGTTAGAATAGTCATTTACCACATTAGCAATGTATAGAGTATATTTGTTTAAAGTTAGGACTAGTTTAAAGTTAGCTTCATTTAAAAGTACAGTGCTTTTCCTTCAAAAATAAGGACATTTCAATGTGACCCCAAACTTTTGAACGGTAGTGTATATATATATATATATATATATATATATATATACAGTATCTGAAAATTGATCAATCCTGATGTATTGATCTAATTTTATGAGGCACAAAAACACCAGGACAGTACAAATATCCCCCAAATAACACCTTTTTGGAAGGTAGACAGTCCAAAGTATATAGCAAGAGGCATGATGATTTTTTTTGTAAGAAAAAAATGTATGAAGAAATGTTAAAAAAAAAAAAAAAAATGTTTTCACAATTTTACATTTATTTATTTTTTTACGTACTTTCACCAGTGCATTACATTGATCATATTTCATACTATAACTGGTGTGGCAGTGATCAGGGACACTGACTGGTGACAATATTTAAAAAATAATAATAATGTTTTTTCAATTTTTTTATTTTTTATTACATCTTTTTTTTTATTTTTTTTTATTTTACATACAGTGCTACGCTAACACTGTACTACTCTGGGGAGGTGAATGGAATGAATGAATTTTTATTTATTTATGTATTTCTTTTTTTTACACACTATGATAAGCAACCACTTTTTTCGAATGAAAACTATTCATTCAGTGTTTACTATTGTGATTAGGTGTGATTGGCAACAGCTAATCACATGGTACAGATGGGCTGTGATTGGCCCTGTACCATGTGATCATATCTGGAACACCCGGTGGCTTCCCCTGCATCACTTCCGGTTCTGGCCAAACATCACTTCTGGTTCCAACCCAACTTCACTTTCAGCTGCCGCATAACCATTCCCGTTGCGTTTCGTCCTTGAAACTTTGTCATAGGGGTGGTCTGACGAAGTCACAAGGAAGAAATGCATTGGGTGGGGCTATATGGCAACTGGAAATGACGTCCGGCCAGAACCGGAAGTGACGTGGTGGAAGCCACCGGATGTGGTGAGAGATTGAGGAGATCTTGATGTGGTTTGATGTTTTTTTCTTTTTCCGGAAAGCTGGATTTTGTGTTGTTTATTTTTTTTTATTGTTTTATAGTGTGTGATTGTGTTGGGACATTAGAGTGTAAGCTCCTGTGGTGCAAAGACTGATATTCGTGATATAATGTTCTCTGTACATTGCTGTACAATAGTTTGATGCTTTATAAATAAATTATGTATGAAATGTTCATTTTACCTTATCTTCATTGATTAGCCTGCAGTGTATGTGGTTGGCTAGTATAACCTTCCTCTTCTAATCTAGCTGTGTCTAACATATATTCTCTCTCTTTCATGCAGATACTTTGCGTTACGGAGGAATGTTCTATTATGTACCAGATTGCACTCAAGCACGAAGAGTGCATCAACCATGAGGACTATTTCAATGATACGGCAGGTAAGACCAAAGCAGTCGTCATCTCCCTTTATAAAAAAGCATAGCCTGGGTCTGATCCCAGAGCATTTCTTAGCGCTAAACCTTCCTTAGTAGATGATGACTTTTTGTGGTATAGGAGCACGGAACCTTACAGTGATTTGTTTGTAACGTTTTATGTAGCGTGCAGTTCCTGGAGCGGAGGCGGTTCACCAACCACCGTGGTGTCCTGCTGGACCCTTGGAGGAGATTACTCAAAAAATTTAACAGCGCTACACTACGGTCAATAAAAGATTTTTTTTTCTGCAAAAAAAGACATCATGTTTCAGGGGCTCAAAACATTCCTCTTCATTAGGGCTTATAGAGCAAAAACTATAAGGTGAGGGATACTGTCCTGGACTGTAAGCTGGAACCCAAGTAAAGATCATGCAGTTGCTTGGACAAGGGCAGCCTGTCAAGGACAGTATCTTCTACCCTATGGTTATTGCTCCACTGGACAAGGGCAGCCTGTCAAGGACAGTATTTTCTACCCTATGGTTATTGCTCCACTGGACAAGGGCAGCCTGTCAAGGACAGTATCTTCTACCCTATGGTTATTGCTCCACTGGCCCTGATGAAGGGGGAGTGTTAAGCTCCCAAAACACAATGCCTACTAAGTGCTGGAGGCAGCTTACCAGATGTTCAGGGACCCATCCTTGGTTGTTCATTTGGTTTGGCTTCTGTATGGAGTGCCTGGTGGCTATTTGTAGCATTTGGTGCGCTACCCTATGGTTATTGCTCTACAAGCCCCGATAAGGGGGAGTGTTAAGCCCCCAAAACATGACGTCTTTTGTTGCAGAGTAAAACCTTTTATGAACTGTACAAACTAGTGTGACACTTCCATGTTTTTTAATATTTTGAGTAATCTCCTGCTTACAGGACACCACAGTGGTTGGTTGGATGGTGGTTGGATATGATGAGTACTAAGTACTAGAGAGAGCTTACAAAATGCCCAGGGACCCATCCTTGGTTGTTGATTGAGTTTGGCTTCTGTATGGAGTCAGGGAGTGGTCTCTTGGTATGGGTTGTGGATAGAGTGCCTGGAGTCTAATGGTGGCCATTAGTTTCATGAGATGAGCTGGCTTTCTCTTCAGCTGCTAAGAGGTAATAGGGTTGTGGCTCTCCAGATAATCTAGGAGGATGGCCGGGGGCTCGGCCCAATGTGAATGGGCCATTGCAAAAGCTTTTGAGGTCTCCCGAATATTTGCTGGGAGTCAACAAGGCAAATTATGTTGGCTACCATTGGGTATGGCTTCTGTATGGAGTTGTCTCTTAATGTGGATTGTGGATGGAGTGCCTGGAGTCTGAAAAGGGCATGTTGGCCATTAGTAGCATTAGATGTGCTGGCTCTGTGTTTGCTGCTAGAATTTAAAAAAAAAAAAAAAAAAAATCGGGCAAAAAATCTGGTTAGTTGGTTGGTCTGTTAAAAAAGAAGTATGGGTTTGTTTGTGTTTTTTTTTTTTAAATCATACTTGTATATACATTTTTTATATATACCTAAGCGGATGCAGCTTTGGTCCCCCACCGCCTCTTAAGGGTGAGAACTGAGTGATCAAAAACCGCTGATCGCTCAGTTCTCAGAGCTAACAACTTCCTATGTTCTGTGCCTGTGCTGTTATCAGTTACATTGTTTGCAGTTATCTCTGAGGACTACAGAACCCCATCCCCTCTTTATCATGGAGCTGAGGAGAGGGGGAGAGATGTTTTTGTAGGCCTAACATACGTCCTCACCTAGGGTGATAATGCTGGCTCTCCATAGATATACTTTAGTGAGCGTTGTCACCAGGGGCGTACCTGGAACCTTCAGGGCCCCGGTACAAGAAGCCATGAAGGGTTCCCCTGACCACCCCACCCTTCCATCCTAGCCTTCCATCCTTTCAGACACAGCTGATCACAGATCACGGTAAAGGACCAATTACAGCGGCCCTTTACCATGTGGTCAGCTGATCACATGTAAACAGACTTGCTGGTTATCAGCAGTCCTTTCCTCCCACGTTGTGTCTGTGTGAAGAAAGGAGAGCCGTTAACTGGCAAGAGTGTCAGTACATTGTTTACACTGATTATCAGTGCAGCCCCATCAGTGCCCATCAGTGTAGTCTATCAGTGCTCATCAATGCCCCCTATCAGTGCCCATCAGTGCAGCCCATCAGTGCCACCTATCAGTGCTCATTAATGCTGCCTATCAGTGCCGCACATCAGTGCCTCCTCAACTGGACTCTGAGCTGAGAGCCTTTCTCCCATACAGCCCAGAGCCTACAATGACAGTTCTCCCTCCCTCCTCCCTCGCACGGATGGGAGAGGTGAGAGGTGACCTGCTCCTTCTCCTCCTGCGCCCTCTCCTCCTGTGTGCATCGCGGGAGGTGTGAAGCTAAGCAGCTTAATGATCAATTTCAGCTGCTTAGCTTCACACTTTCCACGGTGCACACAGGAGGAGAGGATGGGAGGAGAAGAATCAGATCGGCTCTCTCCTCTCCCATCCGTACAAGGGAGGAGGGAGGGGGAACTCTCAGTGCAGGCTCTGAGCTGTATGAGAGAGACGCTCTTAGCTCAGTGCCCTTCAGCCAGCAACCCCACTGGGACCCCAACAATGGTGGAACACAAGGGCCCAGTGCGACCTTAGTGACCCTGGTAGTTCCGCCACTGTTTGTCACCCTAGGGCAGGAAACGTGTTACTGGCAGGATCACCAGGTGAGAATAAAGAGGGGGAAAAAAGCATGAAAAATGAAAACTAATGCAGCTGTTACATATGATTGGTAAGCTGCAACATATCATTTTTTTTTTGTTCCTGGGTTTAGATACCCAGGTCTTTTTTTAACTACTTGCCGACCGGGCCATGGCCGTGTGATAGCTACAGCACGGCTGGATAATTCTGGGAGGGTGTAAAATGACGTCCTCCGATGAACGAGCTTCTCGCACGCCCCCTGTTGCGCCCATCTGGCTGTGTCCTTGACCGTCAGGTTCTCGGGACCCGGTGCGTCATGGATTGGGGTAAAGGGCCAATCCCAGTGGCTCTTTACCACATGATCGTTCCATCTAATGACAGAGCGATCACTGTCAACAAAGCAGCATCATGTACGGTTTTCTCCTCTTACACCGATCGTATGAGGAGATGAGGGAGAAGCTGCAATGTTTGTGTTTGTTTGTTTTTTTTATTCCAAGTGCCCATCAGTGCTCTACAGTGTCACATCAGTGCCACATCTGTGCCCCAGCAGTACCCAGCAATGCCACATCTCTGCCCCAGCAGTGCCCCATCAGTGCACTTCTGATTTTTTTTTATTATTTAAATCAGATTTTTTGGATTTTTATCAAATTTATTTTAATAAATTGCTTTTGAAGTAAAGATCTATCTAAAGAGTTTTCTATTTAAGATACATTAATACTTTTGTTTATTCAGTATGAAATGGAGCTTAGTTATGTAGCATGAGGCTATATATTCTGCAATATTTACATTTTTGGTAAACTCATTCAATGAATCCAAGCTCTGCAAGCTGAGATAACCTGCACTGCATTGATGTATTCACACAATTTTATAGTAACTATGGGATAAAACAAAATTCCGGAATATTCCTTTATCCCATTGTTTTGCAAATTTATGTACACTACAAACTGTATGATTGTTTGGAGAGAAATGCATCTGTACCAGGCTCTAAGTGTGAGGAGGAAGGGCAAGCCATAAAAATGAAAGTGAAAGCAGCTAATGAACCTTTGTGATCTTTCTGCATATAGCTTGAAGTGCTTTATTCCTCCCTTGAGGAGCAAAATGGCAGCAGGCCATAAAAGAGACCCAGTTTAGAATATTTACTAACCTGACAGCTTATTTTTCTAAATCGGAAACCTTCATTTTGTTTGCAAATATTAAAGATTCTAACTACCAATGAGTCCCTACATTTAAAGAGCACCTGTCATTTCAGATCCATCATGGCAGCGCCTGTTAGCGGGCGTCCACTCACCCGCTGCCGCCACGTCCCTCACCTTGTTGTGTCACTGCCGCATCACCAGCCATCCCATTAAAGTAAATGGGACTGTCGGTGAGTCAACATTGGGTCAGAGGTAGGGTTGCCACATCATCCCTATCATCCAGGACACATATGAATTCAGGTTCTGAGGCTGATTTAATGCAGATAAGGCACCAAGTGAGTTTAATTACCACCTTAATCAGCCACAGAGACTGTGTAATGTGTGTCCTGGATTAAAGGGATGATGTGGCAACCCTAGTCAGAGGAGGAGCCGCTGTGGGACAGAGATGACAGTTGCTCTTTAAAAATTATGAATTAAATTGAGTTGATTTAAATCAAGCCTCTTTACTAGTGATTTAAATCGTGATTTAAATCAACTTGATTTTAATCAAATTCACCCTGGCCCTATCAGTGCCCATTTGTGCCCCATCAGTGCCACATCAATGCCCAGCAGTTCTCTACAGTGCCCCATCAGTGCACATCTGTGCTCTACAGTGCCAAGTCAGTGCCCATCAGTGACCTACAGTGCCACATCTGTGCTAAATCAGTGCCACTAAAATGCCCATCTGTGCCAATACAGTGCCCATAAGTAAGTGCTCATCAGTGCCACCCTATCAGTGGGTCCTCATCGGTGCCCATCAGTGCCGTAAAAAATGCATTGAAAAATGCATTTTCATTTTCTTTCCACAATTTTCAAGAACTTGTGGAAAAAAATGACACGTTCAAAAGACTCATTATGCCTCATAGAATATACATTGGGGTGTTTGCTTTCCAAAATGGGGTAATTTTGTGGGCTTTTCCATTGTCCTGGTGCTGCAGGGCAGTGGTACTCAACCCTGTCCTCAAGTACCCCCAACAGGCCATGTTTACAGGTTGCTTTAAATCAGAGTCAATGGCTTGGTATTTTGAACAGCTATTTTAGGTAAGAGAAATTCCCAAAACATGGCCTGTTGGGGGTACTTGAGGACAGGGTTGAGAACCACTACTCCAGGGCCTTCAAAAGTGTGATAGGTCATCAGGAAATTATATGTGTAATTTTATGCTTTTGGAACGCCTGAAGGTGCTCCCTGCATGTTGGGCCTCTGTATGTGGCCAGGCTGTGAAAAGTTTCACACATGTGGTATCGCCATACTCGGGAGTAATAACAGAATGTATTTTGGGATGTAGTTGCAAGTATGCATATGCTGTGTGTGACAAATAACCTGTTAATATGACAATTTGGTGAGGGGGAAAAAAATCCTCATTTTGCAAAGGAACGTGGCAAAAAAATGACATGATAAATCTCACCATGCCTCTTACTAAATATCTTGGACTGTCTACTTTCCAAAAAAGGGGTAATTTAGGGGCTATTTGTACTGCCCTTGCTTGTTAGTGTGATCAATTTTCAATGATTGGCAACATAGCTTGTGGATTCTGACTTTCACAGAGACCAAATAATATACACCAATTTGGGTTATTTTTACCAAAGATATGGAGCAGTAAAAATTTTGCCCAAAATTTATGAAGAAAAATTACTAATATGCAAAATTTTATAACAGAAACAAAGAAAAATATATATTTTTTTTACATAATCGTCGGTCTATTTTTAATTATAGCGCAAAACATAAAAAAACCCAGAGGTGATTAAATACCACAAAAAAAAAGCTCTATTTGTGTGAAAAAGAGGACAAAAATGTCATATGGGTACAGTGTAGCATGACTGAGTAATTGTCATTCAAAGTGTGACATTACTGAAAGCTGAACACTGGCCTGGTTAGGAGGGGGGTATATGGTTAAAAATGTATATATAAAATAAATAAAAAAATCAGGTAAGTGATTTGTCACATCACTCAATTTGCCTTGGTGTGCTCGATAGGGGTCTTTAGACCATAATATTTTTGGAAGGCAAGGACAGATGTTAATGGAAGCTGAATTTTATATTGCTGCTACACAATTTCAGAAAATGAGTATTTACGTAGTATTTAGGATGTATGAAGGGGCCCCCCTCCCGAGCCCTCCCCAGTGTGAAGTGATCAGCAGGCAGTAAAGTTATTCGCACCAACTTTTCACAGTTCCACTTCACAGCACAGCACTAAATTTCCCAGGAGGCCACGCTCCCAGCCACGACCACTTTATCTTAATTATTCTGTGTTAAACTGGAAACCGCATATTCATCATTTGTGTTATCTTAACAAGGTCTCCAGCTTAGGGATCCGCCCCCCCCCCCCCCACACACACCATGAGTGATTTGTTTTTGCCCAACCATTTTGGTTGAAAATGCATTAATCTTTTAATTTTTTTCCTTCTTCTAATTTAACGATCACCAATCCTAATGCCTTCCACTGGCAGCAGACTGTGCTTGTTTTATTTAGACGTGTGCCGTTTGTTTCGTTCTGAACTCCTTTTTTTAACGAAATTCAACCAATACGTTAATTCAGAAGTATTCAAATGAACGAAAACCTGTTTGACGAATTTTTAAAAATTCAAAAATCCAAAAATAAGAATGAAAATCCAAAAATTCGAAAATCTGAAATAATAACTAACTAATTATAATAACTATTAAATTATAGGTATTGAAAATTTCTTTTCAAATTTGACTGTTAGTGAATGTAACAAATACGAATTTATCCAAAGTTACGAATTATCCGAAATAACAAATGCCGCATCTAAACGAATGGAACGTAATAAATTAATAATAATAATAAATAATAATAAAAATGTTTTATTTTTATTATTATTTATTCGTTCCGTTCCATTCATCTAGATGTGGCATTCGTTATTTTTGATGATTCATAACTTCGGATAAATTCATATTTGTTACGTTCATAAACAGCCAAATTTAAAAAGAAATTCCACCTATAATTTAATATTAATTATTATTAGTTGGTTATTATTTCAGATTTTCGAATTTTGGGATTTTCGTTCTCTTGAATTTATAGATTTTCATTCTTATTTTTGGATTTTCGAATTTCCAAAAATTAGTTAAATGGGTTTTTGTTAATTCGAATTAACCTATTTTTTTTAATTTAGTTGAAAAACGATTTCAGAACGATTTCCGAAATTTATCTCGGATAATTCATAACTTTGGATAAATTCGTATTTGTTACGTTCATAAACCGCCAAATTTGAAAGGAAATTCCAATGCCTATAATTTAATAGTTATTATTGTTTTGCATTTTCGGATTCTCATATTTTCGGATTTCCGAATTTCTGAATTTCCGAATTTCCGAGTTTCCGAATTTCCGAGTTTCTGAATTTCTGAATTTTGGAATTTCCGAATTTCTGAATTTTGGACTTTTCGAATACCGCATCTAAACTAATGGTACATAACTAATTCAAAATTTTCCAAAGTTACAAATTTATTCAAAATAACGGATTTCGATCATAACGAATGACCCAAAAAACGAAAAAAACAAAACAAATGAAACGAAAAAATATGTTTTGGCAGTGAACATGTCTAGTTGTAATATCCATATGTTCAATTAGCAGAGATAAAGAGAGATCTATGGTCTGCCCGCTCGTGCTCTGATACTGGATCACGTACAGGCGCATTTTTGTTTTGGCACGCATGTGATAATATATTTCGATATTTTCAAAATAGAATTTTGACATCACCCACAAAGGAAATGTTGCATTTTTTTAAAAAAAGTTTATTTATATAGTTATTTTATTAACTGTTTAGTATCAGTTTTTTGTGTTAAATGTCAATTGGCCTTTCATTCTAAGTCAGCTGATTACATTCCACGTGCATTCTTTTTAGAAGCAGCCTTAGCCTGAGTAGAAAAGCCTGACCCCTGCCCTGCTGAGAAGACCCTTGCTCGGTGTGGAAGCAGTGGTCTCTCTGCAAACGTCTAAGATGCTGAGTCAAACCTATAGCCAGTGGCGCCTGGCACTCCATTTTTTTTTTGGGGGGGGGGGGCGGCAAACAACCCCCGCTCACTCGCTGGCCCGCCAGCCCCGCACTTACCCAATCAAGGTCGCGGGGGCGGCTTCCCCCGGCTTCTCCTCCCGGCCAATCTGGTCGCTTCTCCTCCTGGCCAATCCAGTCTTAAGATCCACTTCCTGTCCTGATTGGCCGGAAGGAGAAGCAGGAAGTCAATAGCGAATCTACATTCGCTAATGTCACAAGTGGGTGAGCCCAACCTTTTTGAAGCCAGTTAGAGCCTCAAGCTCTAGTCATGTGCTGCAAAAAAAAAACCTTCTAGAAATCCATGCGTCTGGTGCCCTGCATGGAGATTAGTGGCTGGTGCATGGAGATTGGGGGGGCGGCACCCCTACACCCCTTATGGACCGGCCGCCGCTGCCTATAGCTCTCCAATGGGCAAAACTCATGCTCAATGCTGATTGGCAAGTTCTACTTTTGACTCAGCCAGAGCCCTCATTCTGCACCCTATAGAAGTGATCAGGCACCTGTAGGAAGGTTGACGGCAAGCCTATTTCCGGCTGAAAATTTTGATACCAGGATTATGGCAGCCTGCAGCCATGACTCTGGCCAGATAGCAAGGATAACTTTCCACAAATGTGTGGCAGTGTTGAATAGTAAGGCTTGTTAACTTGTTGCACATTTTCACTGGCAGGTTGTACACTTGCAGAGCACTTGAAGCACAAGTTCTAGTTGACACTTTTCCAATTTGCAGCACATTTTGCGTGGCAAGTCTCTAGCAAGAGCAAAGTTGCAGTGGTGAGACTACAGCAAGAGCTCTGCAAATCTACAGCATGAAAATTCAGCCACAGTGACCCCCTGTGATGGGATGACTATTGCACAACATAACTGAACCAGAACTTGCAGCAGACTTGCAGAATGTTTCCAATGAAAGTTGATCTGGAGTCATGCAATGCGGACTTGCTGCACTTGTGCAACAAACATGTGAAGCCCGGCAAGTCTAGCAATAGCCTAGCAAGTCAATTTCAAACTTGCAGCACAATTTCTTGCTATCTGGGTGGTATCACCGCTTTCATCCGAGAACGTATATTTACTTATGGCGGATGGCAAGTGGTTAATACAGGGATACCATCCTGATGACCGCTAAGAGCTGTGAGGTTTATGGATCTTTTTTGTATTTGGTATATCTGAAAGTGTTACTAAACCCACAACTGTAAAAAATCAGTCTGTATATGCAGTAAAGCATGCTTATTATACTCACTGTGGAACCTAAGGGGTTAATCCTCTGCAAAAAGGCTGTTTGATCCCGTCTTCTCTGATCCTCCCCTCCTTCTACTGTCCCCAATCCATCTCCTAAAGACAGAGCCTTTGAAGGCACTCTGCACATGCTCAGTTTGGAGTGTATTTGCTAGAGGTACGGTTATGCGATCCCTCTGTCAGCCAGTGGCAGCTGCAGGGGAGAGGAGGGAGCGCTGACAATGGGTGGGCCATAGGAGCTTATTGGTGACGTCACCACTCCCAGGCATTACCAGCTGTTGTTGAGCGCTCTCTCCTCTCCCCTGCAGCTGGCTGACACACGTGACCAGACCCGAGTGGCCTGAAAATAGGTAAGAACACAAACCTTATTTACACACAGGGGAGTATCTACTGCAAGGCAAACAAGGTGTTTGCCTTGGGTGTCATTTTTCAGGGGGGGGGCAGCACCCCGGCAGAAGGGACACTACGAGCAGTGGTGTCGCTATGTGGGGTGCGGGGGGGGGTGTGGACCGTACCTAGGTGACACCCATAAGAAAGGTGACACCAGGGGCAGCCACGGACTGACTTTTTGGTGACGGGAGCAAAGCCAGAGCAGGAGGTGGTGGTGATTGTGGCTGCTGCGTTTCGATCCCGGAAGTAGCTCACTTGTCAGAGCAGGTCAGAGTCCCCAGCTGTGATCATGCCTCGGCAGCCTCACTACACTCAGCTGGTAAAAAGGAGCCGGTGGGCTGTGGGAAGGTAAGAGTCCGGGTGTAGTTTTTTTTGGGGGGGGGGAATGAGTGAACCTCCTAGTGTAGAATGGGGGGATAGGGGAGCCCCCCTCTCTCTCACCCCCCTCCCTCCCTCTCTCAACCCCACCTCTTTCCCCCTCCCTCCCTCTCTCAACCCCACCTCTTTCCCCTCCCTCCCTCTCTCAACCCCACTTCTTTCCCCTCCCTCTCTCTCCCTCCCTCTCTCTCTCATCTCCTCTCTCTCTTCCCCCTTCTCCCCCCCACCACACTAATAGGTGGAGCTCTATTAGGAAGAGGGATAGCCTAAAGAAGAAGGGGTGGAGTTTACAGATGAAGGGGTGGATCTTAAACAGTAAGGGGTGGGACAAACTTTAGCCTTGTCTAGGGCAGCACAAAGCGAAATTAACACCACTGTTTACAAAGGTTAGTCAGAATAGTTGTTTTTTTTTTGGGGGGGGGGCATTTTTAGGAGTAGTTAGGTTTGCCTGAAATACCACTTTAATTGGCATTAAACTGAACTGATGCTTGGGCCTGCATGATTAAAGAAGAGTTCCAGGTATGGTCATTCTTACATAGGTTCATTGGACCAGCTGGGACCTACGTAACTATGTGTATACCATTTGGGATTCCTCTAGAATCTAGAAATCGCTGTATAGACACCAGTGATCTCCACTCGCTTCCAAATCCTACAGGAGGTCGGCTGCTTGGCACAGTTGCTATTCAGAGAACCTTTTACATTTCCTGAATGAATGCAAAACATCCTCTAATTGTATGGGGTGGTGATGCGATACTCTCCACCTTGTCCGATCAGAGAATGCTTTGAGAAAATCCAAAATGTTCTCTGAATGGCGACGGTGCCGAGCAGCCGACCTCCTGTGGGATCTGGAAACTAGAGGAGATCACCGGAGTAGAGTAGTGGTGTCTAATGAGAGATTTCCAGTTTCTACAGGGATCCCAAATGTTTGGTATATACAGTATATAGTTATATTGGTCCAAGCTGGTGTAATGTAACTATGTAAAAATATCAATACCATACCAGCAGGACGGACACTCGGCATGGGACCAAAAGTGAGTGGAGATCACTGGAGTAGAGGTGCCTATTCAGTGATTTTCAGCTTCTAGAGGGATCCCACAGGTATGGAATGTACATACTTATGCAGGTCCAATCTGGGCCAAGGTAACTACGTAAAAAAATGCCATACCTTGAATTTTTCTTTAAAGTCCAGTCTCACTTTAACTTATTCCTTTGTTGGAAGAACCATTTGTAGGCACTGGCTGCCAGGCTCCACCGAGGGCCAACACTTTACCTGTGACTTCCTGCAGAGCCCCTCAGAGTCTCCTATACAATATGTCATTCTGATAAACCATATGGAAGCACGAGAAATGAGTTAGGAACTGTATTCCAACTCCACCTTTATGCACTCAGCTAACGTGTCTCTCTGCCTGTACAGCCCCGCAATGGGAAATCATGTTTTCTTTGGTTATCCAATGATTCAATATTTGCTCTCTGCTATTGGCTGTAGAGTCCATACATTGTGCCGGGAGAACATACCGTGCAGCCCAACAAAACACTCCTTGGAACACATAGGCGCTCGGTAAACACAAAGCTTTATTATCTCAAGTTGGCTGTGATTAGAGCTCCAATCTGACAGCAAAATTCACATTATCTGCGGGTCAGGACTGCTGTGATTCTGTTCACATGGCTTCTATTTGTCCCCATCTGGGACCCAAATCCCTCTTTTCCCATTCCCACACCTGTCCCTGTTTCTGGATATGGAGGTCTGTGGGAATGTGCAGATTACCTACCCAATGTGTTCGTATCACTGAGCACAATTTTTTGATTTACTGAATTACATTATTTTTATGTATTACATTTTATACAATTGCTTTATCGTATTTTCATTATTGTATTACATTTTCAAATTGATACAGTACCCGCTGAGTAGCTCAATTCTCTCTCTCTGTCAATTCAAATAAGCTTTATTGGCAGGACCAAATACATTTTAGCATTTCCAAAGCAGTTGAGTTTGTATGGGAGGGGGTAATAGGTAAAATAAACAGGAATAGGGGTAAGTCAGTGTAAAGGATTTTTA
>JBBDGP010003336.1:797500-930000 GCA_037952835.1 Lithobates septentrionalis | reverse complement strand
CCATTATTGCCCATCAGTGCCGCCTATCAGTGCCACTTATCAGTGCCCATAAATGTGGCATATTAGTGCCTCCTCATCAGTACCACCTAATCCGTGCCCATAAGTGCCGCCTTATCAGTGCCCATAAGTGCCACCCCATCAGTGCCGCCTCATCAGCACACATCAGTGAAGGAGAAAAATTACTTATTTACAAAATTTACTGACAGAAACTAAGAAAAATGTTTTTTTTTCAAAATTATCATTCTTTTTTTCTTTTTTTTTAAAATAAAAAACCCACGAGTGATTAAATACCACCAAAATGAAGGAAATCTGATCATCAGAAGGCAGGGGGTGGGGATCTGATGTCATACGCTGCACAACATAGAGCTGAGTGTAATCTGAGACCCGAGAAAAGCCTTTCTTTGTGTGAAGAAAATGACAAAAATGTCATATATGGCTACAGTGTTGTGTGACCGCACAATTGTCATTCAAAGTGTGAGAGCGCTGAAAGCTGAAAAATGGCCTGGGCAGGAAGGGGGTAAAAGTGCCCGGTCTTGATGTGGTCAAACTCCATGCTTTCCCTGATATGAAATCTCTTTCTTGTTTCACAATCGGCACCTGTAGTAGTCCTGTTATTTGGGCGAAGCGCGTATGTATTAATGTTTGAATGTCATTAGTCACAGCCCAGCGTCCTCTCGCTGCACTCGCCTGTCAATTGAGAATTGTTCCACTTTGCTGGGAATTGTGAGGCGTTATACATTTTAACTTCCAGCCATGCGAGCTGCAGCCCCGTAATAGGAAGCGTCTCACAATTAATAAATAAGAAAAGCTCTTATTTGACCTTTTTTCTCCCAAGGAAACATTGGTGCTTTATATGTTGCAATTAAGTTTCATTTCATTTGTAATTCTTTATAATTTTTGATACATTTCTTTCCATGTTGAAGTGTCTAATCATACAATTGAGATTGTTCTCTTGATTGCTTACTCTGCACACTTAATAAGCATTGTCTGCGTTCGCAGTCACGGCTCGTGCTCATTGGTTTAGACAGAAAATCATCCGTCTCTTTCCAAAATAAGATACGGGTCACAGAAAGCCTGTCTCACACTTGAGATAAATATGTCTTCATTATATCTTAAAGTGATTGTAAGGCTTCTTGTTTGTTATTTAAAAAAAAAAAAAAAATGTCATACTTGGCTCCACTGTGCAGTTCGTTTTGCACAGGGTGGCCCCGAACATCCTCTTCTGGGGTCCCCTGGCGGCTCTCGCGGCTCTCGCGGCTCCTCCCCGCATCGTATAACCCCCTAGGAGAAGCGCTCTCCCGGGGGGGGGTTACCTTGCGGGCGTGCTCCCGAGTCCAGCATTCGGCGTCCTTAGACACCGAATGTAGGACTCGGCCCCTACAAAGAGAACTGTACTCTTTGAATGGATGTAGAGAAGAGAGGGCTGCAGATAAACAGGTACAACTTATGTAGGAGGATTTGACTGGGTATATGGAAGGATTTACAGCCAATTTACCAGTTTGCATTTCTTTGGCGGCTCCATATTAATTTGAGGTGCAGCTCAAGAATTACCTGTTTTTATCACCTGTTTTAACACAACCATGTTATTTAAACCTTGCCGTCAATGATCATCTGCATTTGTCCACCCTTCCGTGCATTCGCTCTATTAATAACGCAGCAATTGCTGCCTCTCAGCTCTTTAATTCCGCTCTGCTAAAGTTCCTTTAGGCATTCGAGGGAGATCTCCAGATGTCATAGATCTTCCACGAGGGTTACTCCCCGATCTGGGGAATCCTCTAAAGTTTAAGGTCAAAGACGTTCAAATGTATTTATTTTTAAATGTTTTTTTTTTTATGTGTTTATTTTTAATGTACTTATTTTAATGTATTTATTATTATTTATATGTATTTTATGTAAATTTTTTTAATTTAAAAAATGTTTTTTTTTGTTTTTTTTTTTAAATGTGTTTATTTTAATGTATATGTATTTGTATGTAATTATTTTTAATGCATTTATTTTTAAATCTAAATCTGTATTTATTTTTTTAAATGTGTTAATTTGATTATATTTTTTTATGTAATTATTGTTAATATTTATTTTTGTTAATGTTAGCATGTATTTATTTTTATATATTTTGTATTATATTATATATATTAATATAAATATATATATATATATATATATATATATATATATATTATATATATATATATATATATATATATATATATATATATATATATATATATATATATAATTTTTTTTTTGTATTATATATTTACATTCAATGCACAGGTTCTGCACATTGGTTGTACTTTTCTGTCTGATCCTTGTCACAATGCTGCAGGTCCAGGAAGCAGTTGACTCAATAAGACTCAATAAAAAACAATGCACTCCCTGTGTGGCTGATATCTTTGTTGTCATTAAGCAGGGAGACTGAGTGATTTGTTGTTCCAACTAGTGGCTTATTTGCAATTCTCTGTTTTTAATAAAGGAACATCAACGTTCATAGTTAATGGTACCCCAAATGCATCAAGCGCTGCAAAACATTCTAAGCTCAATAGAACATTAACTACTGACTACTGTACTACTTTACTTTACTTTGTGCATAGGAGGAAACCCATGGAAATGAATGGGCTGGCCTACAGCCATGGCAAAAAAGTTTTGAAAATGACACAAATATTAATTTTCACAAAGTCTGCTGCCTTAGTTTTTATGATGGCAAATTGCATCTACTCCAGAATGTTATGAAGAGTGATCAGATGAATTGCAATTAATTGCAAAGTCCCTCTTTGCCATGAAGATGAACTTAATCCCATAAAAAAACAAAAAAATTTCCACTGTATTTGTGAAGAAGGCTTCAGGGCGCCCAAGAAAGTCCAGCAAGCGCCAGGACCGTCTCCTACAGTTGATTCAGCTGCGGGATCGGGGCACCACCAGTGCAGAGCTCGCTCAGGAATGGCAGCAGGCAGGTGTGAGGACATCGGAACACACAGTGAGGAGAAGACTTTTGGAGGACGGCCTGGTGTCGAGAAGGGCAGCAAAGAAGCCACTTCTCTCCAGGAAAAGCATCAGGAACAGACTGATATTCTGCAAAAGGTACAGGGATTGGACTGCTGAGGACTGGGGTAAAGTCATTTTCTCTGATGGTTCCCCTTTCCGATTGTTTGGGGCGTCCAGAAAAAAACCTTGTCCGAAGATAAACAGATGAGCGCTGCCATCAGTCCTGTGTCATGCCAACAGTAAAGCATCCTGAGACCATTCATGTGTGGGGTCGCTTCTCAGCCAAGGGAGTGGGGCTCACTCACAATTTTGCCTAAGAACACCGCCATGAATAAAGAATGGTCCAAAAACATTCTCCAAGAGCAACTTCTCCCAACCATCCAAGAACAGTTTGGTGAGGAACAATGCCTTTTCCAGCATGATGGAGCACCTTGCCATAAAGCAAAAGTGATAACTAAGTGGCTTGAGAAACAAAACATCGACATTTTGGGTCCATGACCAGTCAACTCCCCAGACCTAATCCCATTGAGAACTTGTGGTCAATCCTCAAGAGGCGGGTGAACAAAAAACCCTCCACAAATTGACAAACTCCAAACATTGATTACGGAAGAATGGGCTGTCATCAGTTAGGATGTGGCCCAAAAGTTGATTGACAGCATGCCGGGGTGAATTGCAGAGGCCATGGAAAAGAAGGGTCAACACTGCAAATATTGACTCTTTGCATAAACTTCATGTCGTTGTCAATAAAAGCCTTTGACACTTATGGAATGCTTGTAATTATACTTCAGTATCCCATAGTAACATCTGACAAAAAGATCTAAAAATACTGAAACAGCAGACTTTGTGATAAATAATATTTGTGTCATTCCCAAAACTTTTGACCACGGCTGTAGGTGTATAGCATGACCAAAAAAAAAACTTGCAAAAACAAACATATGCGCAATGCCTGCTGTGAATAGGGCCAAAAAGATAAAATAGAAGAGGCAGCCTGATCAGCATCAGCTGGACCATTTATGAAATGTGTGTTGTGTGTCATTCATTGTTCATGGCACCCTCAAACAAGCAGACACGGCTAGCAGCTCGAAACAGGTGCATGAGCTACTTTGTCACGTGTGCCTCGCTTAGGGGCAGACAATTGAAATTAATGTGCTGTGATATGCGTGTAACATAAACATTTGCATGTGCGGTGCCTGCCGTCAATTGGGCCAAAAAAAAACAACGTGAAGAAGAGGGAGCCTGATCAACTCAAGCTACATCAAAACCATATGGGATGCTATACTTATTGCCCCGCCCCTGAGGAGCTCAACATATGTGAAATCTTTAAATTGCTTTATGGCCTTAAATTTTAAACAAGCATTTTGAATGGCTTAGACCCTTTTCTCTCATTCTGCATGATACTGGGTTGTGTTCAAATATATTTGAGTTATTTATATCATTTAATATTATTGTTATAATATTTATCCATAAAGCTTTACAAAGTGCATTGAGCCATTCAGTTCCTTACCCCAGAGGAGCTCATAATCTAATGTTCCTGCTAGCAATGACCCTTTTTTTTTTTGTTTTGTTTTTTAAACCTTTTTTTATCTTAATGTCAGATAAGTGGTTAATGAAACGGAAAAATGTACAGAAGAGATATTGCCTGATATGTAAATGGTCTACATTTGAATGTTATCGGCACAAATCAAATTCATTCCATGTGACAAGTCGGCGGAGTAATGTCATTTTTATGGAGTCATTAAGTGTCTTCGATGGAGCCGTCTACAAATATATTCTGTCAGCCGCAACGTCAGTGAATCAGCTCCAGCTTAAACAATAATTGGATAATCGGCGCAATGAGACGCTCCCGATGAGACATACGTTTTCACCGCACTTTCACTCGCCTAAAACTCGATTATGTTCAGATTGCTGCTATATTTTGTCATTACACAGAATTACAGTGAAATAAACTTTACACTTCCGACGTAAAAAAAAAATAGAATGATAATCGGGAGCTTAAAGGGCAACTCAGGTGATATTTCGGCTTTGTGTAGTGTGGAGGCATTAGTCCAAATCAGTGGCGGCCTGTCCATTAGGGGAGGCGGCCCCCCTAATCCATGCGTCCTGCCCCTAATCTAGTCGCGGGGCGCCGGACGCATGGATTCCAATTTTTTTGTTTTGTTATAGAAGCACATGATTAGAGCCTGAGGCTCTAATAGGCTTCCAAAAAGGGTGGGCTTGCCGCCATGGAGGAGGAGGAGACACGAGAAGCAGCTGAAGCTGCTAGATGGGGTAAGTGTGGGGCTGGTGGGGGGGACGGACGAGCGACCAATGGACAGACCGACCACGGGGGGGGGGGCGATTTGGCAATGGGTGTATTGTTTGCCACCCCCCTGCCCCAAAATATACAGCCACCAGCCCAGGAACGTCTTTTTAACCGGTTCAATACCTGGCATTTTCACCCCCTTCCTTCCCAGACCAATTTTTAGTTTTCAGCGCTGTCGCACTTTAAACGACAATTGCGCGGTCGTGCGACGTTGTACCCAAACAAAATTGACGTCCTTTTTTCCCCACAAATAGAGCTTTCTTTTGGTGGTATTTGATCACCTCTGCGGTTTTTATTTTTTGCGCTATAAACAAAAGAAGAGCAACAATTTTGAAAAAAACACAATATTTTTTACTTTTTGCTATAATAAATATCCCATTTAAAAAAAAAAAAATAAATTTTCCTCAGTTTCGGCCGATACATATTCTTCTACATATTTCTGGTAAAAAAAAATCGCAATAAGCGTATATTGATTGGTTTGCGCAAAAGTTATAGCGTCTATAAAATACGGGATAGATTTATGGCATTTTTTTAAAAAAATTATTTATTTTTTTACTAGTAATAGCGGCGATCGCGATTTTTTTTCGTGACTGCGACATTATGGCGGACACATCGGACACTTTTGACACATTTTTGGGACCATTCACATTTATACAGCGATCAATGCTATAAAATTGCATTGATTACTGTGTAAATGTGACAGGCAGTGAAGGGGTTAACCACTAGGGGGCGGGGAGGGGTTAAATATGTTTCCTAGGGAATGCTTCTAACTGTAGGGGGAGGGGACACACAAGGGGAGGAGACCGATCAGTGTTCCTCTGTTCTGGGAACACAGATCGGTCTCCTCTGAGCTGACAGGACGTGGATCTGTGTGTTTACATACACAGATCCATGGTCCGGCCCGGTTAACGGGCAATCGCGGGTGCCCGGCGGACATCGCGGCCGCCGGGCACACGCACCGGGTCCCGAGCAACATGGCAGGTGCGCGCGCGCGCCCCCTGGGCGGCCAGGAACCCGAGGCCGTCATATGACGTCCACCCAGGATGGGAGATCCCATCTGTGGACGTCATTTGACTATAGGCCGGTGCTGAAGTGGTTAATATTGATTGGACCCTGGACAAACATTTTCTTTGGCCCTCCCGAATCCACTTATTAACTATTTGCAGCGAAGTACAGGCTCAAGGGGAAGCTGCATTGGGTCCCACAACAGTGACTGGGCCGGGGCAGCTGCCCCTTTTGCCCTGTGTTAAGGATGGCCATGCAACAACCACCACTGGACGAGCGACCAATGGACAGATCGACCGCGTGGGGGGGGGTTGGCGACGGGTGTATTTATTGCTGCTCCCCCCCCAAATATACAAGCACCAGCCCAGGGCCGTTTTTTAATATTAATTAGACTCTGGGCACACATTTTCTTTGACCCTCCTGAATCCACTTATCAACTATTTGCGGGCAGTGCAGGCTCAAGGGAAAGCTGCATTGGGTCCCACAACAGTGACTGGGTCCGGGGCAGCTTCCCCTTTTGCCCTATGTTAAAGACGGCCCTGAAACAGCCGCCACTGGTCCAAATGCAACTAAGTTTCACATTGTGGGATGAAACTTTTTCTGTGGAGTGCAATGACTGCGGTTCGGCATCTCTCTAATATAAAGGACATCAAGGGAGAGGGAATCTGGGGGTGAAAGATAAGTAGGTGCATAGTCCAATTGGTTTTGGAATCCAAAAGTATTTATTGTATAATAAAAAAAATATATTACAGGCCAATGTGTTTCAGGGGTTCACAAAAAACCCCATCACGAGGGTTAAAGAAATATGAAATAATTATAAGCAGATAATAATATAATGGAGAATAGTTATGAAAAAAATAAAAGGAATTATAAGTAGTAAAGTGTAATAAAAAATGTAATTATTTACAATAAGTAAAATGTAATAAAAATAGTGTCTTTGTAACTTTTGGAATGTTTGGTGTTCTCAAATTTTATTGGCCCACCTACGATTATCTTTATTTAAACACTTAAGGACTGGGTCTATTTTTCAGACTCTGCGTTTACAAGTTCAAAATCATTTTTTTTGCTTGAAAATTACTTAGAACCCCCAAACATTATATATTATTTTTTTTATAACACCCTAGAGAATAAAATAGCGGTCGTTGCAATACTTTATGTCACACTGTATTTGCGCAGCTATCTTACAAGCGCACTTTTTGGGGAAAAAACACACTTTTTTGATTTTAAAAAACTAGACAACCCTAAAGTACGCCCCTCTCCCGCCCACGATAAAAGTGATCTTGCGGCTAATCCGCCGTTGAGACCACTTTTATCTGAAAGAGGACTGCCGGCTGTTTTTAAAAATACCGGGGTTATGGCAGCTAGCTAAGCTGTTGAAGTGGTTGACATACTCAACAGGTATTTTACTTGCAGAAAATGTACTTAGCCTAAAATCTAAAAAAAAAATGCAGCCACCATATCTAAGGAATTATACGTTGTAATATATTATATTATTTTTGTCCATGGTTTTAAACATTAAACATACTGTAAATTGCTGCGTGGACTCTTGCCTCCTATACAAACCCCCCCCCCCCCCCCCCCCATACACATTAAGTATATTCCACTTAAGTGAAAATCTGTCTTGTCTTTGATTCAGCGGCAGCAATAGCACTTTACTGAACCCCCAGAGGAGCCCGGCAGCGAGGTGTGACCCGCAGTCCAGGCATCTGGTGGAGAATTACACAGCTGGAGCCAGGTGGCTTCTGCTCACATTAAACCTTTTATCGGCAGAGCTCACCTCTCAGGAGGAATGGGGATCGTGATGTCTTTGTGTGTTTTGCCAATTCCTGCAGCACATCAAATGTTATCTATGTGTGTATCCAGGCTCAGTGTGACCGGAATTCTATTTACTACTGGAATGCTGAATTAATCTGCAAGTACTATGCTGAGTATGACATCATATGTTTGATTCCAAATGACTATAATTCAGGATTCTTAGTGTCACCGCTCTCTAGTGAATGGATAGGCTGCATTCTCAGTGATGTCATGAGCCTCTAGTAAATGGATAGGCTGCATTCTCAGTGATGTCACCGGTCTCTAGCAAATGGATAGGCTGCATTCTCAGTGATGTCACCAGTCTCTAGCGAATAGATAGGCTGCATTCTCAGTGATGTCACCGATCTCTAGTGAATGGATAGACTGCATTCTCAGTGATGTCACTGGTCTTTAGCGAATGGATAGGCTACATTCCTGGTGATGTCACCGGTCTCCAGTGAAAGGATAGGCTCCATTCTCAGTGATGTCATCAGTCTTCAGTGAATGGATAGGCTGCATTCTCAATGATGTCACTGGTCTTTAGCGAATGGATAGGCTGCATTCCTGGTGATGTCACCGGTCTCTAGTGAATGGAAAGGTTGTATCCTCAGTGATTCTGTCGGTCCCTAGTCGATGAGCAGGCTGTATTGTTGGGGGGCTGTGATGAAATATCAGGTGTTTAAAAAGAAACGTGATGTCTCACTTTTTAGACAGCCTCAGCTGTACAGAATGAATGTACAGGGCTTCCTGTTCATTCACAAGCTGAAGCACAGTAAACACAGTTTACTATGTTTCAGTTATGAATGGACACAGAAGCAATTGGTACCGATCACTCACTATGTTCATTCAGAAAACGAAGGGGCCGGTAAATGACATATCTACCATCCCCTTCCCTGTTCTCCATCCTGAAACATCCCCAGGTGGGGGAGGGAAGGGGGGAAGCTGGAAGCCCTGCAGGGGGAGGGGAGGGGGGTGTTCAGGGGAGCACATGGGGGGCTCAGGCAGCAGAGATAAAAGTAACTTGGACAGGTGGGGCAACAGAGGAAGCATATACAGAAACCGATCCCCTCCATTTTCCTTCTACAGCCGCTGAATGCTGGTGGGAGGAAGAGGAGGAGAAGCTGGCTTTCAGAGGCTGCAGGAGGAGAACGGAGGGGATTGGTTCCTGTATATGCTGCCCTTACTATCCAAAGTGTAAAACCGAATGTGAGAGGGAAGGCCGCAAGGGCCCCCCGGAGCATGGGCGGGGGCACCATAGAAGTCATGCCGGTGCTGGAACTGAAAAAAAAAAAAAGGAGAAGGATCATTGAAAGGATCGGTCTAGTTTTTTATGTTCTTTCCTTTTCAAGTGACTTTATTTTTAAACTTTTCAAATTCCCTGCACAGCGGTGTAAATATGCATAAAATAGATTTTACCACAACTCTTAAACTAATGAATTTAATAAAACATTTCCCCGTCAACTTCCTGAGCAGATTCAGCCTTTAGGGATTTGCTGGGGAAGAGAAAAAAGTCACTTTTTTTAACAAGAATATTTTCATTTCTATGTTTAAAGCATTTTATGCCTATTACTTATTTATAGTTATTAAAAATACATGCGTAAATCTACGTTCCCAACACTTATTTTGGCTGCCGTTGCTAAAACACTTTTTTCCAGGGATGCAGGATACAGTAAGATTGAAAAACTCTGAAAAAAAAAAAGCGACTTTTCTTTGTTCAGCAAGGAAGATGAAGAAGAGTTCTAGTTTTAAAGTGAGAAAAAAAACAGAAAATGAATTGCCAGAATTCTTTCACAAAAATCATATATATCCTGACTCTGGATTTTGTCTTTTCTGGGGGGGGGGGGGGGGGGGTGGGGGGGGTGGTTTGTTTGTTTTTTTTAGATCCTCTAAGTACCTTTATCCTCTTGACGCCAAATCACGTACCTAGTACGTCATGACTCCATGTGGCTGTACCGGGGAGATCACCCCGATTATTATTTTTTTTAGAGCGGATGGTCCGCTCTCTTGTAACAGCAATCGGAGCAGCTACAGTTAGGGGAAAAAAGTATTTGATCCCCCTGCTGATTTTGTACGTTTGCCCTTTGACAAAAAAAATGATCAGTCTTTAATTTTAATGGTCGGTTCATTTTTAACAGTGAGAGACAGAACAACAACAAAAATATCAAGAAAAAAACGCATTTCAAAAAAAGTTATAAATTGATTTGTATTTTAATAAATGAAATAAGTATTTGTTCCCCTATCAATCAGCAAGATTTCTGGCTCCCAGGTGTCTTCTATACAGGTAACGGGCTGAGATTAGGAGCACTCTCCTAAAGGGAGTGCTCCTAATCTCAGCTTGTTACCTGTATATAAGTGTCGTAAATCATGAAATCAGACCGAGACAAAAGTACAGTTAAATCACACTTGTTTAATAATAAAAGTAAATAGAACAAACATAGTCAAAACATAGCCAAAGTTCAGGAACCGGAACGGATAGTCAGACAAGCCAAACGTCAGGGAGTAACGGATAGTCAGACAAGCCAAACGTCAGGGAGTCGGAGATGAGCGTAGTAAAACAGAAAGCAGGATCTGGAGCCAGAAGGGATGTCTTTTAACAGGAATGCAGGAGATAGTCTGTGTGATGTTGACCAAGGTGAAGGCAGAGATCCTCTGGGCTGGACGGCTTAAGTAGGCAGGACTGACGAGCAGGATATCATCAACAACTGAGTAACTGTGGAGAGATGGGAGCTGGCAATTAGCCGACAGCTGAGCGGCCAGCTCAGAGAAGGAAGGGCTGAGCCCAGCTCTGACAAAAAGACACCTGTCCACAGAAGCAATCAATCAGATTCCAATCTCTCCACCATGGCCAAGACCAAAGAGCTGTCCAAGGACAAGATTGTAGGCCTACACAAGGCTGGAATGGGCTACAAGACCATCGCCAAGCAGCTTAGTGAGAGGGTGACAACAGTTGGTGCAATTATTGGCAAATGGAAGAAACACAAAATAACTCAATCTCCCTCGGTCTGGGGCTCCATGCAAGATCTCACCTCGTGGAGTTTCAATGATCATGAAAACGGTGAGGAATCAGCCCAGAACTACACGGGAGAATCTTGTCAATGATCTCATGGCAGCTGGGACCATAGTCACCAAGAAGACAATTGGTAACACACTACGCCGCTAAGGACTGAAATCCTGCAGTGCCCGCAAGGTCCACCTGTTCAAGAAAGCTCATGTACAGGTCCGTCTGAAGTTTGCTAATGAACATCTGAATGATTCAGAGGAGAACTGGAGGAAAGTGTTGTGGTCAGATGAGACCAAAATCGAGCTCTTTGGCATCAACTCAACTCGTCGTGTTTGGAGGAGGAGGAATGCTGCCTATGACCCCAAGAACCCCATCCCCACCGTCATACATGGAGGTGGAAACATTATGCTTTGGGGTGTTTTTCTGCTAAGGGGACTGAACAACTTCACTACATCAAAGGGACGATGGACGGGGCCACGTACCGTCAAATCTTGGGTGAGAACCTCCTTCCCTTAGCCAGGGCATTAAAAATGGGTCGTGGATGGGTATTCCAGCATGACAACGGCCCAAGACACACGGCCAAGGCAACAAAGGAGTCTCTCAAGAAGAAGCACATTCTGGAGTGAGTGACTAGCCAGTCTCCAGACCTTAATCCCATAGAAAATATGTGGAGGGAGCTGAAGGTTCGAGTTACCAAACGTCAGCCTCAAAACCTTAATGACTTGGTGAGGATCTGCAAAGAGGAGTGGGACAAAATCCCTCCTGAGATGTGTGCAAACCTGGTGGTCAACTACAGGAAACGTCTGACCTTTGATTGCCAACAAGGGGTTTGTCACCAAGTACTAAGTCATGTTTTGCGAAGGTGTCAAACACTTATTTCACTCATTAAAATGCAAATCAATTTATAACTTTTTTGAAATGCGTTTTTCTGGATATTTTTTTTGTTCTGTCTCTAGGTGTTAAAATAAACCGACCATTAAAATTATAGACTGATCATTTCTTTGTCAGTGGGCAAATGTACAAAATCAGCAGGGGGGGTCAAAAACTTTTTTCCCTTACAGTGTATATATATATATGTGTGTGTGTGTATATATATATATATGCGTAAATGAATAATAAATATGTTAAGCGCTGTGTAAATTGATGTGTAAGTTGACGGCGCTATATAAGTACCTGAAATAAAATAAAAATGTTTGTATATACAGTATATATAAAACAATATAACGGCTAAATATAGTTTGAGTTGGTTTTAGTGGCTGCACATTGCTGAGGCTATCCGTGTGCACAGAGCATGGAGAGCGTATTTTGCCCTCTCAAAACATTTCTAAAAAGCGCCGGGAAATCACAAAGTTCATCACTGTTCACTGACTCCGCTTTGTGAAACGTTATGTAACATTTCTGAGCTAAATTTAGAAGCCAGAGTCACTAATTGGTTCAAGTAACTCAGGAAAAGCGTGCTTCAATATCATTAGTAAAAAAATAAAAATAAAAAAAAAGAACATTTTAGGAAAAGCCCCAGTATGTTATTTTATCGAGTCGCAAGGTCAGCGGAAACACCTAAAGCTAAAGTTTAATATGCTTATATTTTGCTTTCCCTGATTTTCTTTCTTCCTCCTTCCTTCCTCCATCATAAACATGTAGAATAAAACCTTTTCTCCTTTCATTACATACCCTATTTTCAGACCCAGTGATGTCATCTCACTGGGTCTCTGTGCTTCTCTGTGAAATGCGGGCACAGATCATGTCTGGAGGGAAGGACTGGCATGGGCACATATGCCGCAGGGTCTCTAGTAGGGAACCGGCAGAGAGACTTGGCATATCTGATCATGTGGAGGGCTGTAAGGTGGAGGAGGAGGGAAAAAAAAGGAATGAATAAAAATTAAAAAAATTAAAATAATAAAAAGAATGAAAAAAAATATATACAAATAATTCAAAAAATAAATAAAAAGAATGAATAAAATAAAATAAAAATCATTAACAAAATAAAAATAATGAAAAAAACTGAATAAAATAATGGAAAATTAAAAATTAAATAAAAAAGGTTTTACTTCTCCATATCATTTTGTCCTTTTTTTTTCTGTCCCTAATGTGCAAGAGCCTCCTTATTCACTCCACAGCATGTGTGAATCCCCAACCGCTGTCTCTACAGCTAAAGGTCGGGGGGGGGGGAGTGGTTGAATATCAGTAAAAGCGCTACTCAGCCCCAGGGTTTTAACCACCCCTCACCAGCTATTGTGAATGAGCCCTTCGAAGGGTTAGATGTGTTTCTAAATGCACAATATGTAGATGGTCATTCGTTTTATGAAAATAAGACCATAAAATGTTAATTCATATAAATCCTGTATAATAATCATAATAATAATTCAGGGATTGCTTTAGGGTTCAGGAAGGAATTCTCTACCCTGTTGTAGCCGAATGATCTTTTTTTGCTTTCCTCTGGATCAACTGTGGGTTTAGGGTTCTACTTATTCATACTGTTTTTATTTATATTATTTTATGTTATTTAATTTTATTTTATGTTACTTTACCTTTACTTTAACTTACCGTATTTTATGTAATTTTATTTTATTATTTTATTTTATTTTTTTACTGTATTTTTGTCTTTTGGTTGGACTCGGTTTGCTCCACTTTTCCATCGCGGGAAGACTTCTTTAAGGCAAAGAGCGGTCAGATATACAGTGTGGGTGGGGAGGAATCAGGAGAGAGGACCGCTTATGACTGGTTCCCTTTAAGGAAACCCTGTTGCATCTTTTTGGCCACCAGATGTCCTCAGTCTTCCAAGTTAAATGGCTCCCAGCATAATGAGTGAAAGGTGTCATGGCCCCACCCCCGAGGGGTCATCACCTTAGTGCCCTTCATTCATAATGTATTCACTTGTCGAGTGGTGATGACATCATTGCATCGGTGCCTCTCTGCATTTACGGGGATTCAAGATTTGGAGCAGAACTGGGGTCTGCATGTAATGTGACCGGCCACCACATGACACTGGAAAAAGGTAAGTATACTAAAAAAAAAACCTGAAAATACAATGTGGGGAAGCCTGAAGTGGTGCTTTAATCTACACATACAGAGAGGCTTCTTTAGAGTAAGAGCTGTACAACTTGGAGTTTTATCTTCCTTTAACAGAAAATAGTTTTCCCCAAACTCTATGAATTTCTTTGTATACACTATCTTAATATTTTTAAGGCCACCTGCCATGTGCACACCATTGCGTCATACAGTCCCCTCCTAACAGCTGCATAGGATAAAGAAAAAATACAAGATGTGATTCTAAATGCACAATATGTAGATGGTAATTCATTTTATGAAAATAACATCATAAAATGCTAATTCAGGGATTGCCTTTAAGGTTCAGGAAGGACTTTTCTTCCCCGTTGTAGCAAAATTATCTTTTTTTTTTTTTTTTGCCTTTCTCTGAATCAACTGTGGGTTTAGGGTTCTGCTGATTCAAAGTTATTTTATTTTATTTTACTTTATCTTTACTTTGTTTTATTTTATTTTACTTTATTTTATCTTATTTTATTTTTATTTTATTTTATTAATACATTTTTTAAACTTCTATATTATTTTTCTACTGTATTTTTGTCTTTTGGTTGGACTTTAAGGTTCAGGAAGGACTTTTCTTCCATGTTGTAGCAAAATTATCTTTTTTTTGCCTTTCTCTGGATCAACTGTGGTTATTGGGTTTCTGCTGATTCAAAGTGTTTTTATTTTATTTTATTTTATTTTACTTTACTTTATTTTATCTTACTTTATTTTATCCTATTTTATTTATTTATTTTTTTATTAATACTTTTCTTAAACTTCTATATTATGTTTCTACTGTATTTTTGTCTTTTGGTTGGACTTTAAGGTTCAGGAAGGACTTTTCTTCCCTGTTGTAGCAAAATTATCTTTTTTTTTTTGCCTTTCTCTGGATCAACTGTGGGTTTAGGGTTCTGCTGATTCAACGTGATTTTATTTTACTTTATCTTTACTTTACTTTATTTTATCTTATTTTATTTTTATTTTATTTTATTAATACATTTTTTTAACTTCTATATTATTTTTCTACTGTATTTTTGTCTTTTGGTTGGACTTTAAGGTTCAGGAAGGACTTTTCTTCCCCGTTGTAGCAAAATGATCTTTTTTTTTGCCTTTCTCTGGATCAGTTGTGGGTTTAGGTTTCTGCTGATTCAAAGTGTTTTTTATTTTACTTTATCTTTACTTTACTTTTATCTTATTTTACTTTATTTTATCTTATTTTATTTTTATTTTATTTTATTAATTTTGTTTTAATTTCTATATTATTTTTCTACTGTGTTTTTGTCTTTTGGTTGGACTCGATTTGCTCATTGTATTTTGTCTTTATCCTACGTAGCTGTTTGGAGGGGACCGTATGATGAAATGGTGTGCACGTGGCAGGTGGCCTTTAAAATATTAAGATAGTGTATACAAAGAAATTCATAGAGTTGAGGGGAAAACAATTTTCTGTTTAAGGAAGATAAAAGGCCCCTTCACTTTTCCATAGCGAGAAGGCGAAGTGCGGCCAGATATACAGTGTGGGTGGGCCTGGGATCCTATCTGCCATTTACATGTGACACTTACTTATTCTTCTGTCACTCTTGCATCTTATATTATGCTAATCTGGCGAGCCGCATACCCGAGAAAAAAAAACGATCCCAGCTTCGGCGAAAGATAAACCGTTTTTTTTTTCTTTTCCAGCGTCAAGGGCAGGTCATGCGAAAACAATGCAATCCATACAAATATTATTCTATGCAGACGGGTAAATCTGAAGGATAATGGAGATGCTGTGGAATGTTTTTCTGTTTCAATAATTTTTTATTGAACAAGCAATGCAATCTACATTTACAAACGCGTGCCGTTTCTTTTAGCCTTGCAGAGTTATACATATGAACAAATCGTATATTGAATGCTTTACAAGTAATGAAACAATAAACAGTTGTATCCAATTAGTTGGTCGCTAATCCTTTGAAGCATTTAAATGCAAAGCATCCCTACTAAGTGGGACAGTGGGGAAGGGAGGTATACCCAAGGGGTTTATGACAGGTTAATCGGGCATATGCCCTTCTAAGTTAGGGTAAAACAGTGGCTACACTCATTGTTAAGGCAAGCATCCAAAGTCATGAAAGTATAGTCAGGAAGAACCCATTTTCAGAGGGTATCCGCTGTAAAACCCAAAAATTGGCTTACTATCAGGACTCTGAACCTGCGACCTCTGCTGTGTCTAATGATGTCTCTTCAGCCACCTAGAATGCTGGACAGCTCCCTAGACAATTCCTTGAATGATCTTGCCTTGAACTTTGTTTCTCTTGAACCTTAAACTCTTTGCTCCTCTCATGAACTTCCTATTTAGGCCATGCCTTTGCACTTCCTGTCTGCCAGATTGTGCTCTTCTCCAGCCAACATTTTGCTCTTGTCACTCCTGCTACTGTCCGCATCTCAGCTACCACTCATTGCCGACCTTTGGTTTGTTCCTCGACTACGCCTCTGCTTGATCCCAACCTGCAACCATTGTTATCGACCTTTGGTTTGTTCCTCGACTACGCCTCTGCTTGATCCCAACCTGCAACCATTGTTACTGACCTTTGGTTTGTTCCTCAACTACGCCTCTGCTTGATCCCAACCTGCAACCATTGTTATCGACCTTTGGTTTGTTCCTCGACTACGCCTCTGCTTGATCCCAACCTGCAACCATTGTTACCGACCTATGGCTTGTTCCTATTTAAGCCATGCCTATGCACTTCCTTTTTGCCAGATTATTGTACCCTCACCAGCCTATATCCCGCTCTTGTCACTCCTGCTGCCCTCCGTATGTCCACTACCACTTGTTACTGACCTTTGGCTTGATTCCTCCACCGTGCTTCTGCTTGATCCCAACCTGTGACCACTTGTTACCAACCTTTAGCTTGTTTACTGACTACACTTCTGCTTGATCCCAACCTGTTATATCTGCTACTGGACCCCGGCTTGCTCACCTCCTGCTGGGGAAATCCTGAGAACCGTGACCCGGTACTAACACGCAGCAAAATCCATCACCACCATCAGGAGCTCTGGTGAATACCATTTAATGCTTAGACTCTACACCTCGGATGAGTCCAAGTCATCCGCCAGGGTGACCTGCTGCTGCACTCATCAAGCTGGTCGGTGGGAGCCTCTCTACTGCTATAGCTACTGGTCTCTGAGACTGGCCGTGACACTTACAAGGTTGGATAAGAAAGCGAAGAGAGTAGGAAACACAGAAGTTGGACAGGACAGGGTGATCTCTCAATTATCTTCAGAAAGTTAGTGTCCATAATGATTCGTTATCAAGCTTTGGTGCTGTCATGTATGAGGGAGGGCAGTGAAGCACATGTTCCCCATACCATCAGTACCAGATATATTCTAGGCTCCTAATGTCTGAACGAAGAGATGAGAAGGCAAGTACTGTATATACTATTGGCTGGAGGATAAAGCAATACTGTTTCAATGCCCAATAAGGACAAGCCATCGGCGTGTGTCAACACATTTACACTGAATAATATTCCTAAACTCACTGAAAATACTTTGTACTTTCTCTTTAAGGTTAGACTATACCCTTAGCTTTGTGAAGACACAAAAACTACTCTTGTGCTTGAAACTGCTAGGTCATTGTTGGTGCTAATGACATGGGCAAAAGAGTGTCATGGGATACGACTGCAAGCAGGCCAGTATTTCATGGTGTGTTTACCAGCATCCGGCAACAGTAAAAAAGTAAATATTGAATTTTCCATTAATGAAGAAATGCAAGCTGCTTTGTGTTCCATGTTAAACTATAAGTGTCCATTAAACATGCTAAACCTTCAAATAGAAATCCAGATAATAAAAAAATAATCATTTGTCCTACATAGATGATGCTCCTCTTCTGGGTTCAGGCCAACTTAGTCAAAGCCGAATGCCATGGACCTGCCTCCCAGGGGGGTGCTTTATCTCGCTGGCCTAGACTTAAAGTATTGCAGCACAAAATGCTGCTCACATGCCATTGCATAAATTATGTTCTATGCAGTCCCATGGTCCCACCTACCACTGCCACCAAAGCAGAAGATGGAGCACCTGTGACATCAGTGATCCAGCCAGAAGACACTCGGAATTAAGATATGTTTTAGGGGAGATAATAATAAATTTAAAAATTCCATTGGAAGGGTTTGGAGGCCGAAAAAGGGCTTTGGCTTGAAATTGCCTTCAAACAGTTCTATGAAAATCCCAGGAGCCCCAAAACATGGGGTGTGCTAATCGCGGTGAAGTATTCAGAGGCCTCAACTTCATGGACCTGTCTACCGGCTCATCTCTGTGATGGGTGATCCCTATGGCCAATAGGAAGAAGTTTAAAATTGTGTTCAGGTACCTCTAAGATTAGGAACCAATAGCTGTAATTCAAAGACTTGCGATATGTATTGATGTTAATTTTTGCTATAGATCTACCTCTGCTATAGGTAAAATTTTTGCTTCAGCAGTGTGCAAAACACAGATACAGTATGTATATTAAATGAGAACAGCGATTATTACCGTACAGGTATAAAACGACTTTAAACCTACAATCGGGAAAGGTCTATAAATGTACGGACAGTTGGAGGCGAGTTAATGGTAGAGTGTATGCACCCAGGCCTCAGGAAAGTGGGAATGGACCTCCCCAAGAATGACTTTCTATGACCTCCCCAAAGATGACTTTTCACAACTTGCTCAAGGATTGCTTTGATGTCGTGTTTGGTGAGCATTGATTCCGAGCATGCGTGTTTGTACTTTTGACTTTTGTGTGACGGCTTTGTGTACTAACCATACGAAAATCTGACAACAGAGTGTTGCGCGCCGAAAATTTACTAGCCTGCCATCCAACATTTGTTGGCCGAAAGTTGGACAACAATTGTCAAAAGGAGCGTACTAACAGTCAGATTTTAGGGCAACAGTCTGTCAACAAACAATCCCCCTGCCAACAATCGCATTGTGTGTACGAGGCTTAAGTTTTAAATCACAAATTTGAGTATTTTATTTTATCACTGTAAAAAAGGAGCCATAGAAATGCTCCATATTATTTTCTTAAAAAAAAACTTAGACATATCAACTACAAATTACATACAAAAGTGTCCTCTCAAATCATTTCTTTGATTATACATCACTAACGACTTTCAGCTTTTAAGGCTTGTTGTCAATGCGTTTTTGTGGAAAACCACTTCCTCAGGATAAATGTATATTGGTGGAAATCTCCATTTGTTCCTTAATAAATCTAGAAAGAATATGTATCAATATAACGTTACCTTGAATATTATATTAAGAATGGGGAACAAAAGCTTCCGCCATATTTTATCACAGAATATTATATACATTTGTATATTATGAAATTTTCTGAAAAATAGGCTGAAGCTTTAATTCCCCTTGGGGGGACTCCTAGATACTATATTGGGTCTCATTGGGCTATTTTTTTTGTTGTTTTTTGGATGGGGTTAAATTGGGGTGGTATCAGGTTGGTGATAAATTCTGGGAAAAGTTATCCTTCCACTCAGATTAAGATTTAGATATTGGACATTGTTAAATTAGTTAATGTTTTTATTACCACCTGTTTAACGCTTTCAAATAACATTTACTCATTTATATACAAGTGTGGCAGAGCATTTGCTTTTGTTCCTATTGTCCTAATGGTATCCTTTTATTTCTCTCTAATAATGTTGCCTGTAAGTCAGTCTTCTGAATGTGAAACCATTTCCATAAATCTGAATAATAATAATGATAATAATAATAGTTTAGAGACAGTTTTAGAGGGGGAGGACATTCTTTCTGCATGCCTGCCTTCTATCATCGAAATTGCTCTTCCCCAGAAGTGCTCAAAGAAACCCGTTTCATCAGTATTGCTTCCAACAATTAGAGTAGCCCAAAAATTTCTGTGATTCGTGTCCTGTTCACAAATCCTGACACCCTCATTTTCTAAGAAACTGCTTCAGATAGCCCTGCATTGAAGACTCATCTTTGCATTCACCAGTATGGGGCAAATTGGTCATCTCATAAACAACGGCTTGAGAGATTGGTCTTGCAACGCCTAAAATCAGCCATAGCATTTTTACCACTGATCAGTAAAGCGAATAACATTGATTATCTTCTTACAATGGCAGCTGATGGGATATATTAGACAGCAAGTGAACGTGTTTTCCCTGAATTCGATGTGTTTGAAAGCAGAAACAAATTGGCAAGTGTAAGGCTCGGTTCACACTGGGACGACTTGGGATCCGACTTGTAAGCCCTCAAGTCGCCCCAAGTCGCCCCAAGAAGAGATTCACATTACAGGGAATCAGAGCCTCTTAATAGACACTACTGAAGTCGCTCCGACTTCAGAGCGTACTCCCTGTACTACTTGGATCCAACTTGGTAGGCGACCTGTACCATAGAAATCAATGGAAGTCGCCTCCAAGTCGGATCTCAATCTACAGTCAAGCGACTTTGCAGGGAAAAAATTTAGTTTGCCCAGGCAAACCCCTCCCTCCCAGAGAGCTGATTGTCCTGTGATTGGCCACAGCCAAAGTCGCCTGTCCTGGAGGCGACTTGAAGTCGCGTTGTAATTTGCTTAAAGTCGCGCTGAAGTCACGTTGAAGTCGCGTTGAAGCCGCGTTGAAGTCGCCGTGCAAAGTCGCGCTGAAGTCGTGTTGCCCCTGTGTGAACCGAGCCTAAGGGTTAGAGCAACTTTGACAAGGACCATATTGTAATGGCTGGACGACTGGATGAGAGCAACTCCAAAACTGCACCTCTTATGGGATGCTCCCAGTCTGCAGTGGTCAGGACCGACCAGAAAGGTAAACTGGCAGCAGGGTGATGGGTGGCCAATGTTCATTGATGCCCGTGAGGAGCAAAGGCTGGTCCATGTAGTCCAATCCAAAAGAAGAGCACTTGTAGCTCCATTTGCTAAAAAGTTGGTTCTGATAGAAAGGTGTCAGAACACACAGAGTTTGTTGTGTAAGGGGTTGCATAGCCACAGACTGGTCAGGATGCCCATGCTGACCCATATCCATGGCCAGAAGCACCTACAATGGGCACGTGAACATCAGAACTGTACCATGTTCAGGTACCCATTTTGAGCCTAGAAAGCATCACACCAGAGATCAGCAGATTGCTGGTGCCATGCAGGACTCCAGCAGACACTGAGAGTAATGCCGCGTACACACGACTGGACTTTCTGGCAGAAAAAGTCAGACGGAACCATTCCGTTGGACATTCCGATCGTGTGTGGGCTTCATCCGACCTTTTCTTTCGAAAATTCGGATGGACCTAGCAATAGAACACGTTGCAAATCTTTCCGACGGACTCGGTTCCTATCTGGAAAACCGCTCGTCTGTATGCTAGTCCGACGGACCAAGGGCAGCTATTGGCTACTGGCTATTGAACTTCCTTTTTCTAGTCCCGTCGTACGTCATCACGTTCTAAATGAACGGACTTTGGTGTGATCGTGTGTAGGCAAGTCCGTTTCAGCGGAACTCCGTCGGAAAGACCGTCAGAGTTCAGCCTGACGAGAAGTCCGCTTGTGTGTACGCGGCATAAGTGTCTTTTTTTTTTTTTTTTTTATCACCGTAAAAAAAAACGGGTGGAACATGTAACATGTTCCCAAAGGTGAATCATTCCTTTAACAGCAGTCTTTCCACCGCTTAATTGTCATTTCCATTTAAGTTGCCCCGTCAGAGTTGAAGCTATCCAAAAAAACCTTCTTTTGGGAACCTATCAATTCATATAATTAAAGCCCAACTCTGGGCACAGCAAAAAAATGAATCCTTGCAATGGGGCCCCCTACTGTCACAATCTGAGGTCAGGCTCGGAAACCAGTGGTTATAGCATAAAGAGAGGGAGGAAGGTATATAGGGATTATAGCGGTGCCAAAGACAACAACCTTATTTAAGTAAAAACATATATTTTTATTGACAAAGTCTTAAAAAACAACTTGTACAGATTACAGAGATAAGGTGTGCATCAAAAAGTAGACCATTTAAAATCCTTTGTAGCGATTTTTAACGAGATTCGGCCTGGGAATGTGGTGGCCTGTCCCGTGAATAGGTATTTTGAGAGTCCTACATGTTTCGCCAGAGATGGCTTCCTCAGGGACAGATCGTTATACCTACAGCGCTAGTCTATAATCTTAAAAACACCGGGTATAAGCACGGATAACCTCAGAAGCCACACCCGAAGCACCGAGTACAATAGGTGGCTGCAGGGGGCAGAGAAGAGTGAACAATATTTAGTTCTAAGGGTTGTATACAGGACACCGGGTAATCGTATACCAATTGTATTAAGCCATATGTAGGGTGATGGAATCTAGAAGTATACTAGATCAAAAAGATGGTATAATGAATTAATTAAGTAGCTGGTATGTGAAGACACATGGATCAAATGTATAATCCAGTGCGCATAGCCAGATGAAGATGAAGCGTCCGTGTCCTGTGAGTCCCCGGCTCTACTACTTACTAGCAGTAGTTATAGCAGTTGAGAGGCTCCCACCGACCAGCAGGATAAATACACAAGCAGATGACCCTGGTGGATGATGCTGGCTCACCTGAGGTGCCTGGTCTAAGCACTAACCGGTGTTCACCAGAACTTCTAATGGTGGAGGTTTTGCTACCAGGTTGCGGTCCTCGGGATCACCCCACCAGGAGATGAGCAAGCCGGGGTCCAGTAGCAGATATAGCGGGTAGGGATCAAGCAGAAGCGTAATCAGTAAACAATAGACATTTGCAGAACAAAAAAAATATTTAATTTATTATTTCATTTATTTCGTTATTTACATTAGTTAAGTTCATTTCATTTATTTCATTTTCAGATTTTGTTTCGTTTATTCGAATCGATTCAGATTTTCCGAATTCGGTCAAAATGACCTCAATTCGACGGTATTCAGAAAATTTAAATCAATTCAAATTCCATTCAGATTTCTTTCAAATGGCATTCAAATCGAATGCCATTTGAAATCGAGGCCACGTATTACTTACCTTTTGTCACTCCAGCAGGCTTCCTCAATCCATGCACCCGGTCCTCCACAGCTTCCCTTATATGCTGGTCCTTGTTGTGGTCACTATCCTGCTTCCACCTTATGCAATACAAGGTTAATAGCCCTGCACTGTACATGATGAGGCTCTGTCCACAGACTGTAATGTCTACTTTAGCACATAAAAAAGGACAATAAGTAAAACATTTGGACAATGTTGGCACAAAACAAAAGCTGTTTTTGACTTTATTCCATATACTACACATCATGCTTTTTTTGCTTTTGGACGCAATTTTTTCCATCTTAAGTCGAAAATCAATGTTTTCATATCAGATTACTCACACATTGTCACCATGTTCGAAGCCAAGTTAGCACCATTAAAATTAGAACATGTTTAGTTTCCTTATAGAAATGGAACCCTATCCTTTATAATGTTAGAATATTTACAGTTTTTCTTGGCTCTGACATTATTTTCGTTAAGAATCAACGCAGACTTAACATTCTTCTGTTATTTATATTGCAAATGAAGCTCGAAAATTAAAGCCGAACTCCAGGTAAACAGCAAAATACACAGACGGAATACATATAACAGAATGGGTTTTGCCTGGAAAAAGGATTTGAGTTTCTGTCCATCCAGTCCAGCGACCTCTGCTGTGTCTGGCAGTATCTCTTCTTGCTGAGCCATCTGAGATGCTGGACAGCTCCGTGGACATTTCCTTGGACAATCTTGCCTTGACCCTTGTTTCTGGTGAACCTTGAACTCTTTGCTCCTCCCATGAACTTCCTATTTAAGCCACTCCTTTGCACTTCCTGTTTGTCGGATAATTGTGCTCTCCCCAGCCAATATCTCGCTCTTGTCCCTCCTGCTGCTGTCTGTATCTTCACTACCACTCGTTACCGACCTTTGGCTTGTTCCTCAACTACGCTTCTGCTTGATCCCAACCTGCAAGCACTTGCTACCAACCTTTGGCTTGCTTACTGACTACACTTCTGCTTGGTCCCTACCTGCTATATCTGCTGCTGGACCCCGACTTGCTCACCTCCTGGTGGGGCGATCCTGAGGACCTCGACCTGGTATACTAACATGCAGCAAAACCAGTCCCCACCATCAGGAGCTCTGGTGAATACCAGTTAGTGCTTAGACCCCACACCTCAGGTGAGCCCGTGTCATCCACCAGGGTGACTTGTATATTTATCCTGCTGGTTAATGGAAGCTATAGCTACTGGTCACCTGAACATGAGAAGACCACTGTATGGAACATGTCTCAGATGACATGGGACCCAGGTGTTCAACTCAGCTGCTGCAGCCTTGACCTGGAAGCACAGAGAAACTCGGGGTCCTGCAAAATGAGTACTCTCAAACACTTATTGGTTGATGCTACAGTGACCAAGGATGTTGTACTAAGGGGTTTTCCAACCCACCATTTATACACAAGTTATCTTGAGTCTGCATGGTTTCTATGGCGATTATGGGCTTGGACTGAATAGCTCTGTATTTGGATGGGTTCCCTAGCAACGTGGCAACTGCTTGGAATGGCTAGGGGCCGCCTACAAAACCTTTACATAACTGGCCAATCACAGTTTAGATAAGGTGCATTAATTCCTTCTTATGGCTGATAAATTCATTGCTATGTGAAAATTCACATAGTAGTCTTCTAAAACTGTACAGGCATTCCTGTGTGCGTGAAAGGAACTTATGGGTCCATGCATCATAAAGCATGAATGGTCTCCATCGTCTTAATTTCATTGCCTCAGTAACAGCGCTAAACACATAAACATAAGTGAAAGTACAGGAACCCTCAAAATAACTTTTGGGTCTTGGGTGAGACCTGCTAATAAGTATTATATCTACAGGTCGTGGGACATTAGAGGGAACAGCAAGTTGTGGTTATAAGTGTAATAAAATAAAAATGTGTTGTATTTATTGTATTTGACACCCCACATTGCCCATTCTGACAAATGTATTTTAGTAAGAATATTGAAATGAAACAAATAATAATGGTCAGAAAGGAAATGCAGATCAAACTGTTCTACGCCCCCACATAGGTGGCCAGGTCATTATGGGGCCTACTTACATTGGTGGCCAGTGTAGTGCTCTGTCACATTGATGGTCCGTGAAGAATGGTCCCCTTAGCTTGTTGGTCATTTGAGAAGGTCCCCATTGCACTGGTGGTCAGCAGAAGTTAGGATGGTGAGTGAAGAATGGTCCCCTTAGCTTGTTGATCATTTGAGGTGGTCCCCATTGCACTGGTGGCCAGCAGAAGTTAGGATGGTGAGTGAAGAATGGTCCCCTTAGCTTGTTGATCATTTGAGAAGGTCCTCATTGCACTGGTGGCCAGCAGAAGTTAGGATGGTGAGTGAAGAATGGTCCCCTTAGCTTGTTGGTCATTTGAGAAGGTCCCCATTGCACTGGTGGTCAGCAGAAGTTAGGATGGTGAGTGAAGAATGGTCCCCTTAGCTTGTTGGTCATTCCAGAAGGTCCCCATTGCACTGGTGGTCAGCAGAAGTGAGGATGCTACGCTTACAGATAGCTGGAAAGACCACTGGTGCCAGTAGTAAGTTATCTGGGAGATAAAAAAAATTGCTCATTGCCCAAAGAACCCCTAACAACCTCTGGAGGAACCCTAGAGTTCCACAGAACCCTGATTAACATAAGTGAGAGCATAAGAGAAAGCCCTGCTCATACATGTTCTTAATCCATGGAACTCTAAGCAACCAATCAGAGCTCTGTCTGTTACTAATATAATGTGAAATGTGATTGGTTGCTCTAGATTCCCATCCACTTCCTTACTATTCTTGGCACAGATCGATTGAGTATTTCTGTGTGCCCACAACCTCCTCCCCTGTAAAAGATAAGTTGGTGAGAATTGCGTTGTTGGACATATATTTCACTTCAAAGACCAGTCCACTTCAAAGGAAATCATTTAGAATCTATTACACTGGAGATAGTAAGAGAAAAATGAATATTCTGTAATATTCCAGAGCTTGGCACCACTAAATGTTCACAGACGGCCTGCAGACTGTAGTAACTAAAGGCAGTTTTGGATAGTGGAGTGGAGAGGGATTAGAACCCCTGTCAGGATGTTTTTCCTGTTTACCGTTATCGCCAAACGTAAAGGTAAATCCCAAATTTTGAGTTGTCCCCAGAACAGGAATAGACGGAGAATCTTCTTATGGTGACTCTAGTTCTGGTGACAACCAGGGATTCACCCACTTTAGAGGGATTTCCTCTGACTTCCTGTTTTGGCAATGGGACAGGAAGGGAAAGGTAAATCTCCCCAATGGGACACAGGTGACAAAAAAAAAAAAAAACTTACATTGGTTATAACCCCCTCTCACTCTATCCAAAATAAAAAAGTTTTACCTTTAGTTCTACTTTAAGTTATTATGACAAGGCTTATTTTACCCCCATGTACATATACTGCGTCAGGGCGGCCCTTAAGCTCAAAATCGCCTACCTGTATGTGATTTCTTTCTTTGGGTCTGAGGTTCGCATGCGTGCCGCCGGAACCCCACTCCTACTGTGATTGGACACAGCGGGAGCCAAACAGCGGGTCCGACGGACCCGATGTCCGCCGGGACCCGCCGATCTTTCCCGAGGCAGACAGAACGGTGGTTCGCCAATGTAAACCAGGCAGATCGCCGTTCTGTCAGAGGGGGAAGATGGAGATCTTGTGTTCCTGCTAAGCAGGGCCACGGATCTTCCCCCAGTCAAAGCACCTCACCCACACAGTTAGCAAACACTCCCTAGGGACACATTTAACCCTTTGATCGCCCCTCATGTTAACCCCTTCCCTGCCGGTGTCATTAGTACGGTGACAATGTATTTTTTTGTAGCACTGATCACTGTACTGGTGTCACTGGTCCCCAAAAAGTGTCAGATTTGTCCGCCGCAATGTCGCAGTCCCGCTAAAAATCGCTGACACGAATGCCGGACTCGGCCCCCGCGCCCCCCCGGCGCCCGCGTCATTGGATTTGATTGACAGCAGCCGGAGCCAATGGCTGCGCTGCTATCAATCAAGAGCCGGGACCCCGTGCAGAGAGGCAGAGCGCGTCCCCGCCAAGGGAATTAAGGGGATCAGGTGAGGGGTGGCCGGCCACTGCCAAGTGTTTTGTCACCTTAAAGCGGAGTGCCGGCGAAATTTTTTAAATTGATCCTAGCATTATTACAAATGAAATACAAAAAAAAAATTATACAATGATCATGATCGAATTTGCAAAAAATATAAATTTCTTACTCGAATATTTTCTGCCTCCGTTTGTGGCCGTTGCCATCATGATTGTGGGCATGTGAAGCCCAATCGAGATCTCTTCCTGGATTCGTTTTGGAGAGGTGCATGCTGGGTAACCAGCATGCACCTCTCGATCTCGCGCGTGTGTGATTCACCCGCCGTAGTGCCGATTGTTTCTAAAGTTGCCATAACAACGGGCGGCCAGGGGCGGACTGACCATTCGGGCACTTGGGCACTGCCCGAGGGCCCCATGCCATTAAGGGGCCCCATCAGGGTTGCCAGCCTCAATAAAACCAGGGACAGTATGTAAAAATCAGTGTTTTTTTTTAAAAATCCCAAGATTATAGCTGCCCCGCCTCTCCAGTACTTTTTCAGTGTGTGTATGTGTATTCTGTGTGTGTATACTGTGTGTGTATATTGTGTGTCTCTGTGTGTATACTGTATGTGTGTGTGTATATTGTGTGGCCCCATAATCCATGAGTTGTCAGTCCGCCCCTGCAGGGGGCGACAGAAGAAGGTCCCGCCCCGTTGTTATGGCAACATCACAGTGCTGCCCACAGACTCACAGATGAGGGAGGAAGTGACGAGCCGCTCCGCGGACCAGGAAGTGGCAGATTAGGAGGACTACATAGCAACAGGGCGATTCTGGTTTCTGGTAAGTATAAAAAAATGTTTTCCTCCAAATGTTTTTTTTTTTTTTTTTTTTTTTTTTTTTAGGTTTAGAGGAGTCCGATTCTGAAAAAAAAATTTCAGGGTGGAACTCCTCCTTAATGCATGGGATGCAAAAACACGAAGGTTTACAACCCCTTTAAGGTGACAGAACGCTCTGGGGCCATTGAAATGACTGGGATTTGTCTTGTTGGGCGGTTTTAGAGCAGAAAATCGCCCAAAAAACGCCTCGATGTGAATGGAGCCGGAGGGGCTCATGCAGACGGGTGTGGAGACCCGTCCTTGGATCTGAGCCGCTGTTTGCTTGCGTGGAAATGTACCTTTTGAGCTGCACGCAGGCGGCCTATAGAAGTGGATGCGGATGCAGCGGCTGCACATGACGTGCTTGCATGTTGAAGTTTGACATGTTGGCTGGAGCGGGTACATGGATCGGAACGCAGACGCTGTGCATTTTGTGGGGTCCGTGCACGGAGGGAGCAGCTCAGATCAGAGGACGGGTCCTATCGCTCTTCTGAATAAACCTTCAGGAACCCAAAATTCTGCAGTGTCTCTGGAAGTAGCGTATATAAGAGGCATAGAATTGAATTTGTCATGACTACGGCTGACTGATAATCGGAAGACCGATTGATTCTCCGATGCGCACATGTGACAGACTTTGTAGAAGGAACACACTTTTCTGCAATTAGGGGTCATTGCTTTACATTCCGGGTGAAATTCCCCACATGGACTTATGTAATGAAGCGCGGGTGAGGAGTACAGGCTGTACGCTCCATTGATCTCTATGGCTTAACGTGATTGTAAAGGATAACATTTTTTTTTTTTTTTTTTAAATAACAGACATGTTATACTTACCTGCACTGTAGAATGGTTTTGATCTTCTTGTGTCCCCCACGGGTCGGTCCTGGCCCCTCCCCCCCAGCGGAGTGCAAGCACTCGTGCGGGCTCGCTCCCGACACCGGCTCTCTCTTGCTTCCTCCTCACTGGCTGTGATTGACAATGGCCAGTGGCTTCCGCTGCTGTGTCTGAGCCAATGAGGAGGGAGAGAGCCACTGCTCTCATGCAGATCGCTGGATTGCGATCGGGCTCAGGGAAATGTAAGGGGGGGGGGGAGGGGAGAGCTGCATGCAGAAGGTTTTTTTTTTGCCTTAATTCTGAGAATGCATTACGGCAGGGGTCGCCAAACTTTTTAAGCAAAGGGCCAGTTTATAGGCTTTAGGTGGGGCCAGACTATGGCTAGTGCGAGTAGAAAATGCCCCCCCCCCCCCCCCGCATTAGTGCCCCATCATTGGTTGTAATGGGAAGAATTGGACGGCACAGTGGTGTAGTGGGTAGCACTTTCACCTAGCAGTTAAAAGGGTCACTGGTTTGAATCCCAACCATGACACCACCTGCCTGGAGCTTGCATGTTCTCCCTGTGCCTGCGTGGGTTTCCTCCGGGTACTCCGGTTTCCTCCCACACTCCAAAGACATGCTGGTAGGTTAATTGGCTCCTGTCCAAAATTGGCCCCTAGCAGGGGCGTTGCTAGGTCTACAAAATATCTGGGGCTAGAGCCCATAGCAGTGTAGTAAAGAAAGTCATACTCTTGGGTGGGCATACACATGTATATACAGCAATATAGGTGTGTGTGTGTGTGTATGTACCCCAGAGAGCCCCCCACCTACATCAGGGTCCCCAGAGAACCCCCCCTTACATCAGGGTCCCCAGAGAACCCCCCCCCTTACATCAGGGTCCAGTGAGAGCCTCCCCCTTGCATCAGGGTCCCCAGAGAGCCCCCACTTACATCAGGGTTCCCAGAGAGCCCCCTTACATTAGGGTCCCCAGAGAGCCTCCCCTTTAAACCAGGGTCCCCAGAGAGCCTCCCCCTTAAATCAGGGTCCCCAGGGAGCCTCCCCCTTAAAATCAGGGTCCCCAGAGAGCCTCCCCTTAAAATCCGGGTCCCCAGAGAGCCTCCCCCTTGCATTAAGGTCCCCAGAGAGCCTCCCCCTTACATCAGGGTCCCCAGAGAGCCTCCCCCTTACATCAGGGTCCCCAGAGAGCCCCTCACTTAAATCAGGGTCCCCAGAGAGCCCCCCACTTAAATCAGGGTCCCCAGAGAGCTTCCCCTCCCCTTGGGGACCCCTGCAGAGACTCGGGGCTATGGGCTCCAGATTCGGGGCTACAGCCCCAAAAGCCACCCCCTAGCAACGCCACTGGCCCCTAGTAAATGAATGTGAGTTGGGGACCTTGGCTTGTGGGCTCCTTGAGGGTAGGGATCGATGTGAGTGTGCGATGTATGTGTGGAGCACTGCGAAAATTGACGGCGCTATATGGGTACCTTAAATAAGTAATAATATAATAGAGGAGCATCTTAATGAGACACAATGTACAGGGATAGGGACAATTGTAGACCCACGCCCACACTCACTCAGGTTCAACTGGATGGACTGAGTGTCTTTATTCAACCTTACTAACTATGTAATAGTGCCCGCCCCATTGTTTTCAATGAGAAAAATAGTGCCCCATTGATGCTGTCTTGTACGGGGAATGGTGCGCCATCATTGGCGTCAGTTGGTGAAATAATGCCCCAAGGCCCCCCCCCCCCAGGCCACAGTTTGGAGACCACTGCATTAAGGTTAAAAAAAATGTTTACCTTACTCTGTACAGTCTATATGTGTAGATTAGTGGGGGGACACAGACAGCAGGCGTTCAAACATCGCTTTGCACTTATTCAATAATTGCAAAATAATTTTCTTATTGGACAAGGTGGAGAGGAGGAGCAGGAAAGCCATAATCTCCACCCCGCCCAATCAAAGAGCGCTTTGCATTTATTCAGAACATGCAAAGCATCCACCCGTGCCGAGCGACCAACCTCCTGTGTTCAGAATGTAGTAGGGCAGCCGCTTGCCACGGGACCCAGAAGGTATTGGAGATCTCTGGAGTAGTGGTAGCGGTTTCTACTAGTAGTGCCCCACCCATCATTGGTATCAGTGGGAGGAATAGTACCCCATTGTTGGTATCAGTGGGAGGAATAGTACCCCATTGTTGGTATCAGTGGGAGGAATAGTGCCCCATTGTTGGTATCAGTGGGAGGAATAGTGCCCCATCATTGGTATCAGTGGGAGGAATAGTGTCCCATCATTGGTATCAGTGGGAGGAATAGTGCCCCATCATTGGTGTCAGTGGAAGGAATAGTGCCCCATCATTGGTATCAGTGGGAGGAATAGTGCCCCATCATTGATGTCAGTGGGAGGAAAAGTGCCCCATCATTGGTATCAGTGGGAGGAATAGTGCCCCATCATTGGTGTCAGTGGAAGGAATAGTGCCCCATCATTGGTATCAGTGGGAGGAATAGTGTCCCATCATTGGTATCAGTGGGAGGAATAGTGCCCCATCATTGGTATCAGTGGGAGGAATAGTGTCCCATCATTGGTATCAGTGGGAGGAATAGTGTCCCATCATTGGTATCAGTGGGAGGAATAGTGCCCCATCATTGATGTCAGTGGGAGGAAAAGTGCCCCATCATTGGTATCAGTGGGAGGAATAGTGTCCCGTCATTGGTATCAGTGGGAGGAATAGTGTCCCGTCATTGGTATCAGTGGGAGGAATAGTGCCCCATCATTGGTGTCAGTGGAAGGAATAGTGCCCCATCATTGGTATCAGTGGGAGGAATAGTGCCCCATCATTGATGTCAGTGGGAGGAAAAGTGCCCCATCATTGGTATCAGTGGGAGGAATAGTGTCCCGTCATTGGTATCAGTGGGAGGAATAGTGTCCCATCATTGGTATCAGTGGGAGGAATAGTGCCCCATCATTGGTGTCAGTGGAAGGAATAGTGCCCCATCATTGGTATCAGTGGGAGGAATAGTGCCCCATCATTGGTGTCAGTGGAAGGAATAGTGCCCCATCATTGGTATCAGTGGGAGGAATAGTGTCCCATCATTGGTATCAGTGGGAGGAATAGTGCCCCATCATTGGTATCAGTGGGAGGAATAGTGTCCCATCATTGGTATCAGTGGGAGGAATAGTGCCCCATCATTGATGTCAGTGGGAGGAAAAGTGCCCCATCATTGGTATCAGTGGGAGGAATAGTGTCCCGTCATTGATGTCAGTGGGAGGAAAAGTGCCCCATCATTGGTATCAGTGGGAGGAATAGTGCCCCATCATTGGTATCAGTGGGAGGAATAGTGCCCCATCATTGGTGTCAGTGGGAGGAATAGTGCCCCATCATTGGTATCAGTGGGAGGAATAGTGCCCCATCATTGGTGTCAGTGGGAGGAATAGTGCCCCATCATTGGTATCAGTGGGAGGAATAGTGCCCCGTCATTGGTGTCAGTGGGAGGAATAGTGCCCCATCATTGGTATCAGTGGGAGGAATAGTGTCCCGTCATTGGTATCAGTGGGAGGAATAGTGCACCATCATTGGTATCAGTGGGAGGAATAGTGTCCCGTCATTGGTATCAGTGGGAGGAATAGTGCACCATCATTGGTATCAGTGGGAGGAATAGTGTCCCGTCATTGGTATCAGTGGGAGGAATAGTGCACCATCATTGGTATCAGTGGGAGGAATAGTGTCCCGTCATTGGTATCAGTGGGAGGAATAGTGTCCCGTCATTGGTATCAGTGGGAGGAATAGTGCCCCATCATTGGTGTCAGTGGAAGGAATAGTGCCCCATCATTGGTATCAGTGGGAGGAATAGTGTCCCGTCATTGGTATCAGTGGGAGGAATAGTGCCCCATCATTGATGTCAGTGGGAGGAAAAGTGCCCCATCATTGGTATCAGTGGGAGGAATAGTGTCCCGTCATTGGTATCAGTGGGAGGAATAGTGTCCCATCATTGGTGTCAGTGGGAGGAATAGTGCCCCATCATTGGTGTCAGTGGAAGGAATAGTGCCCCATCATTGGTATCAGTGGGAGGAATAGTGCCCCATCATTGGTGTCAGTGGAAGGAATAGTGCCCCATCATTGGTATCAGTGGGAGGAATAGTGTCCCATCATTGGTATCAGTGGGAGGAATAGTGCCCCATCATTGGTATCAGTGGGAGGAATAGTGTCCCATCATTGGTATCAGTGGGAGGAATAGTGCCCCATCATTGATGTCAGTGGGAGGAAAAGTGCCCCATCATTGGTATCAGTGGGAGGAATAGTGTCCCGTCATTGGTATCAGTGGGAGGAATAGTGTCCCATCATTGGTATCAGTGGGAGGAATAGTGCCCCATCATTGGTGTCAGTGGAAGGAATAGTGTCCCATCATTGGTGTCAGTGGGAGGAATAGTGCCCCATCATTGGTATCAGTGGGAGGAATAGTGTCCCATCATTGGTATCAGTGGGAGGAATAGTGCCCCATCATTGATGTCAGTGGGAGGAAAAGTGCCCCATCATTGGTATCAGTGGGAGGAATAGTGTCCCGTCATTGGTATCAGTGGGAGGAATAGTGTCCCATCATTGGTATCAGTGGGAGGAATAGTGCCCCATCATTGGTGTCAGTGGAAGGAATAGTGTCCCATCATTGGTGTCAGTGGGAGGAATAGTGCCCCATCATTGGTATCAGTGGGAGGAATAGTGCCCCATCATTGGTGTCAGTGGAAGGAATAGTGTCCCATCATTGGTGTCAGTGGGAGGAATAGTGCCCCATCATTGGTATCAGTGGGAGGAATAGTGCCCCATCATTGGTGTCAGTGGGAGGAATAGTGCCCCATCATTGGTATCAGTGGGAGGAATAGTGTCCCATCATTGGTATCAGTGGGAGGAATAGTGTCCCATCATTGGTATCAGTGGGAGGAATAGTGTCCCATCATTGGTATCAGTGGGAGGAATAGTGCCCCAAGGGCCAGATAAAGGCAAGCAAGGGGCCACAACTGGCACCCCGGGACCGCAGTTTGGAGACCCCTGTTCTAGAGGGATCCCACAGGTATGGTATATACTTAGTGACATTGGTCCAAGCTGCTACAATGTAACAATGACCACACCTGGAATTCTTCTTTAAATCTTATTGCAGTGTTTATAACCACCTGAGTGTCACAATCTCCGCGGACTTTCTGCAAAACGAAAACTTCTGATTTTGTTCGCCCCCTTTAAGAAAAAAAAGAAAATTGTAAACTTCTGATTCCTTGCGGTCGGATCGGCGCACCCACGAGTCGTGTCACACGCTGCTGTAGTGGTGAAGATTTACAACCCCTCCATAGTAAATACCTGTAGATCTATAAACCATCGTCTGTACATTGCATTATATCTATACAAACAGCAGTAAAAATCCGACCCGAAGCTCTCAAAACCCAGAACATGAAAATCAATCGTTTGATGTTGTAAAATGGACTTCTTTACATATACAAAATGTTGCTTTGAAAGAAAAAAAAAAAAAACGATTACAAAGCCAACCTTGGCTTATTAAATTTTTTAGATTTTTGCTGCTGAAAACACGACGAATATGAAATAAATGTGGTGGGTGGGGGGGGGGGGGGGGGGGAGGGGCCTCTTTAGATTGTAAAATAGAAGAAAGCAGTTTAGCAGATGGAGATTACAGATCTATTTAGGGCTGGGTTCACACCATGCGGGCGCAATGGAGCGCGTTCCTGTGTGTCACACAAGGGCAGCCACTTCATTTCAGTGGGTTGCCCTACGTGGCAAGACATGCACAAAAGAAGTCCCTGACCCAAATCACGCCACACCGAAACGCATAGTGCCACGGCACCTTGCGTTTTGGTGCATTGGAAAATGCATGCGTTAGATGCAAGGGGGGTTGCCATGAAGAATACATGCCACTGCTGTGCGTCTGCTGGGGAAAGCGCACGATTTTGCGCACTTTTTTTTTTTTTTAAGCACACAAAAAAGTGGGAACATAACGTTATACCTGCCAAAGGATTTATGCAGCTCTGTTCAGACCTTGTGTCTGGAATGCATGCAAAATCGCATGCTTTCCTGATGCACATGGAAACACGCTGCCCTTTAGCAGGTGCCTAGCAGTGCCAATAATTCCTAATGGCACCTCCCACACATCTGATAACACACGTGTTTTTGCATGCGCCAAAACCAGGGGCGGCCCGTCCAAACCAGGGGCACACAGGCACAGCCCCCCCACTCCTGTCCATCGCCACCTCCTCCCCCACCCCTGTCCATCGTCACCTCCCCCCCACCCCTGTCCATCGCCACCTCCCCACCCACCCCTGTCCATTGCCACCTCCTCCCCCACCCCTGTCCATCGCCACCTCCTCCCCCACCCCTGTCCATCGCCACCTCCCCCCCCACCCCTGTCCATCGCCACCTCCCCCCCCACCCCTGTCCATCGCCACCTCCCCCCCACCCCTGTCCATCGCCACCTCCCCCCCACCCCTGTCCATCGCCACCTCCTCCCCCACCCCTGTCCATCGCCACCTCCCCCCCCACCCCTGTCCATCGCCACCTCCCCCCCACCCCTGTCCATCGCCACCTCCCCCCCACCCCTGTCCATCGCCACCTCCTCCCCCACCCCTGTCCATCGTCACCTCCCCACCCACCCCTGTCCATCGCCACCTCCTCCCCCACCCCTGTCCATCGCCACCTCCTCCCCCACCCCTGTCCATCGCCACCTCCCCCCCCACCCCTGTCCATCGCCACCTCCCCCCCACCCCTGTCCATCGCCACCTCCCCACCCACCCCTGTCCATCGCCACCTCCTCACCCACCCCTGTCCATCGCCACCTCCCCCCTCACCAACTGTCCATCGCCACTCCCCCCACCACTGTCCATCGCCACCTCCCCCCTCACCAACTGTCCATCGCCACCTCCCCCCTCACCAACTGTCCATCACCACCCCCCCACCCCTGTCCATCGCCATCTCCCCCACCCCTGTCCATCGCCATCTCCCCCACCCCTGTCCATCAACACCTCCCCCCCACCAACTGTCCATTGCCACTCCCCCCCACCCCTGTCCATCGCCACCCCCCCCCACCAACTGTCCATCGCCACCCCCCCACCCCTGTCCATCGCCACCTCCCCTATCCATGCACCCAGCCCCCTTCAGGACACCGGCGCATGGATTCCAAAGAGGGGGGAGGTGTTTTTTTTGAAGCACTGATTAGAGCCAGAGGTACTAATTGGCTTCAATATAGGGTGGGCTTTGGTTGCGAAGAGTGCGCTCCGATCCCACCCAGGTGTGTTACAATAAATAATTCGCTATTGTAACACTAATCCTCCTCTCATCCAGTCAGGAAGTGGGTTTTGACACTGGTCACCCGATTGGCTGAAAGGAAGGGCAATCCTATTGGATGCCTAGGAGGAGGAGGAAGGGAGGAGCTGGAAGCCGCCATGGAGGAGAGGACTCTGAGCCGAGCCGCTGCACCACACTGCCTGCCGCCCGCCACGATGGGGTAAGTGCCGGACCGACCAGCAAACAGCAGGGGGTGGGTTTCAGGGGGTGGGTGGTTGTTTTCCGCCCCCCCCCCAAAAAAAAACCCCCAAAAAAACACCAGCCGCCACTAGCCAAAACTGCATGTGGTTCAGTGTGGTGCGATATGGCAAAAGGGTTGGGCTTTTTTTTTGTGATAATCCTCTGATATAATGAAGCCGGCTACTCTGTAACATCCATTGCATCAATTCATTATTGGCTACAGGGCAGGATACAGCAGTACCTCACTAATGCATTTCGGCTGAAGCCTTACTCATAGCATGTTGTAAGTGCCAAAACGCGTTAGCGTGCTGCTGCTGTGAGTAAGGCTCCGGACGAAACGCGTTAGTGGCTTCATTATATCAGATGATTATTGCAGCATTCCAGAGGCACTTGGGCCAGAGTACCGGTTCCCAGTCTTCCAGGTAATTTGCAGTAGAGCTCTGTTCTTCTCACTCGTAGGGCAGCCCATGAAAATGAGTGAGACGTGCAGAATTGCACGCAAGCAATATTGTTGCCATGTTCACCTTCAAACCAGATATTTCTCCTGCAGTACGTTTTTCGGCCACTAGATGTCCTCAGTTTGATGGTCAAGATCCTGGATCCCTCCCCAGTCAGTGCTGAGCTCATCTCTCCGTCACTCTGCTCTCTCCTCCTATCAGCATGCTTTAGCACATTAACCGAATCCCTGTGCTTCTCCTTCATCTCTCAGTCTGAGCTCTGCTGCAGGGGCTGCAAGGGACTGATGCTAGGTCATGTTCAGGTAAACGCAGTGCCATGTCGCAAAAAATGGCCTGGTCAGGAAGGGGGGATAAAACCTTCCGGGGCTGAAGTGGTTAGATTAAAAATTAAAAACCTATTTAAAAAAAATACATTTTAATGATGATCAATGTTTACAGAGCTGCCCTGATTTGTGTCTGGAGTTCACATGTAAAGTTAGGAGGAAGGAGGGGAGTATGTTGGCCCAGAATAGGCTGTAATTATGTTTATTGCAGTATTTATCTGATAATAGGAATGTCGGTCTGCGGAGGGAATAGTTACATAATTGCCATTCTAATAAGATGAATGTTTTCTGAATAGGCCGAGGGATCTATTTGTTTCGTCTCCTAAACAAATGAAATAATAGAATGTTACCACGTTCCTAAGAAAACACCGGGAACGGCGTATGAGCTCCGAGCCTTCACGCAGAGGACGCCGTCAGAGCTTTGGGAACAATCTGCAGGCCGCTAAGGCGCTCTGCAAACTGGTCACCTGGTGACTTGGCACTATCCACAGGCAGCTTAACTCCTCGATAAGACACACACGTTGAATTCAGTGCAATTTTACTTCAGCTAATTGCAGTACAGAGGATGTTTTTTTTCCAGTCTTTTGAAGTTCAACCTCCTCCTGCCCCGCCGTATAGTAAAATGGCGGTTGGCATGATCTCCTCTCGTCCTGGGACGATGTCATATGACGCCGCACCAGTGTCACCGCTCTCGCGACCCATGTGATCGGCTGTGTCCAATCACAGCTGATCACATGTAAACACGGCCCACAAACTTGGCTTCTTCAGGACCGAGACATACGACAGATTTTTAAGTCACCTAGAATAATATAATGTTAGTAACATGTATGTATTTTTCCCAATTGGAACACATTATCCATCGTGTATTCCTACCAATGTAGCACAGAGATGTACAATCCAGCCCAAACCTAAAAATCTGTCATATGTCTGGGTCCTGAAGAAGCCAAGTTTGTGGCGAAACGTTGACTGCACCAATTGATACCACTGTATGGACTGTATCGTTTTCAATTGTCTATATTGATTTTATTGTATGGGAAGTATTTTCCCCTGTTTGGGATGTTTCAACTTTTTCTGTAACAATTTTTAACCAAGTTGATAAAATTATTGAAATATTTATTATTATGTCTCCTCTCTATGACCATTGTAGTTCGTCATTGTAGGGTTCAGGGGTTTTTACTCCGGTAAATTCCTAAATTCCTCTCTGTCCAAAACTACGAAAAAAAATAGTTTTGCCTTTAGCTACTCTTTACCTTTATTGCTTTCACAAGGGGACTAAGAAGTACCCTATGTGATAGCATGGGCAGAGGACAGGTCCCCTTATAGGGGACCAGTGGAAATTTTTTTTCGGGGGCGGCAAACAGACCAACAGACCCCCAGTCGGTTGGTCGATAGCACTTACCTCATCACCGGCGGCTTCCCCTGCTTGGCGGTGGCTTTCCCTGCTTGGCGGCGGCTTTCCCTGCTTGGCGGCGGCTTTCCCTGCTTGGCGGCGGCTTTCCCTGCTTGGCGGCAGCTTTCCCTGCTTGTCGGCCTCCCGTTCTTCTTTTCTCCACAGGTCTCGCACCCGCTTCTGATTGGCTGGATTGAGGATCAGTGTTTCAACAGCGAAAATTCACTTGCTGTTGTAACACACCTGGGTGGGCTCAGTTCGCATACTCTGCCACCCGAGCCCACCCTATTTTGAAGCCTATTAGAGCCTCTGACTCTAATCAGGTGCTTAAAAAAAAAAACCCTGGTCGCTGTAATTCATGCTCCTGGTGCCCTGAAAGGGGCCGGATGCATGAATAGGGGTTGGCCGTGGCTGCCGTGGATAGATTCATGCTATGCATGAATCTATCCATTGCGTATAGGGGGGGGTGGCGGTCCCTAATGGACGGGCCGCCACTGATGGAGACTCTGGGATTTAATAGACACCCAATGTCTTTCCCTGCCCACCACAAGCTCAGATCGTGCTTGATTAGCTGCATCCTTGGCTACAGTAACCAGAGAATGAGAGCTCTGAACCCGGAAGTGACACGATACATGCCGACTTACGAGTTCATTTGCTGCAGGGGAGGGATCGGGTCGTGTATTCCTAACCAATGTAGCACAGAGATGGACAATCCAGCCCAAACTTTAAAAACCTGCCTGGGTCCCGAAGAAGCCAAGTATGTGGCGAAACGTTGACCGTACAGACAGACTGCATTTAACGCAAACCTGGGTTCCCCAGAGGAAAGGGAGAGCCCACAAACCACCCCGGGTGCCGCCAGCAGGGTAAAGGTGGTTGCACATAACTAATGAGCCCCATAAAAGTGATCAGATGGCTCTAGAGAGAAGGTCTATTGGACCTTCACTGGCTCTAAACATTCACACCAAGCTCAACGCTACAGCAGCAACCATGAGCTTTGGTTTAACCCCTTGTATACCATGCTTCGGTAGAGAGTGGGTTAAGGCTCTAATAACCCCCAGGTCTGCTGGGATCTGTAGTGCATTGAAAAGTTTCTTCGTAGCAGGCCTGTAGGATCCTTCCAGTTCTCTGGTGTCTCTGCTTTATCTCAGAAGTGACACCTTTTATCTGCGTTCCTGGTTTAGTATGGGAAGAGATTAAACCTGCCTGTGTGTAGGATATACAGCTCTGTAATTCTAATGGTTTATGATGGCTCTATATATAGCTCAATCTACAACACACTATATATTCTACCTGACGTATCCACCAATAACCCAACTTACCCCGCCCTAGTAGTCACGTCTCCGCACTAAAGCAAACCAAAAGCCTGCGGGGTGGAAATCGCAACCAAATCGGAAAGCTCACTCAACAATCCATATCCAACCCAGCCGCGTTGCCCATTAACCTCGTCACCGCCAGAAGACATTGACGCCTAGATGCCCGGAAAAAAAATTTAGCAGCCAGAATCGGTTAGCTTCACACGATTCTATGAACACATTAACTGCCGCATTCATTTTAACCGCTTCAGCCCCGGAAGATTTTACCCCCCCCCCCCCCCCCCCTTCCCGACCAGAGCACTTTTTTTTGCGATTCGGCACTGCGTCGCTTTAACTGAGAATCACGCAGCCGTGCGGCGTTACACCGAAACAAAATTGACGTCCTTTTCTTCCCCCACAAATAGCGCTTTCTTTTTGGTGGTATTTGATCACCTCTGCGTTTTTGTTTTTTTTTTTTTGCGCTATAAACAAAAAAAAGAGTGACAATTTTGGAAAAAAAGCAATTTTTTTTTTACTTTTTGCTATAATAAATATCCCCCAAAAATATATATAAAAATACATTTTTTTTCCTCAGTTTAGGCCGATATGTATTCTTCTACATATTTTTGGTAAAAAAAAAAAAAATCGCAATATGCGTATATTGATTGGTTTGCGCAAAAGTCTACAAAATAGGGGATAGATTTATGGAATTTTTATTATAATTTTTTTTTTTTATTATTGGTAATAGCGGTGATCTGCGATTTTTATCGTGACTGCGACATTATGGCGGACACATCGGACACTTTTGACACCATTTGGGGACCATTGTCATTTATACAGCGATCAGTGCTATAAAAATGCATTGATTACTGTGTAAATGACACTGGCAGGAAAGGAGTTAAACACTAGGGGGGCGATCAAGGGGTTAAGTGTGTCCTAGGGAGTGATTCTAACTGTGGGGGAATGGGCTACCACTGACATGACAGCGATCACTGCTCCCGATGACAGGGAGCAGTAGATCTCTGCCATGTTGCTAGGCAGAACAGGGAAATGCCTTGTTTACATAGGCATCTCCCCGTTCTGCCGCTCCATGACACGATCGCAGGACACTGGTGGACATCAAGTCCGCGGGACCCGCGGGCACGGTCACGCTGTACACGGCAGGCGTGCGCCCACTAGCCCCACCAATTAAAGGGGACGTACAGGTATGCCCATTTGCCCACTGCTGCCATTTTGCCAATGTATATCGGCGTGCAGCGGTCGGAAAATGGTTAAAACTTTTTTTTTTAACCACTTAAGGAACGGGTCTATTTTTTACCCTTGGTGTTTACAAGTTAAATTCAGGTTGTTTTTTTTTTTTTTGCTAGAAAATTACTTAGAACCCCCAAACATTATATATTTTTTTATCAGACACCCTAGAGAGTATTTGCGCAGCGATCTTACAAACCCAATTCTTTTGGAAAAAATACACTTTTTTAAATAAAAAAAAAGACAACAGTAAAGTTAGCCCAATTTTTTTTTTTTTAAATATTATGAAAGATAATGTTACGCCGAGTAAATCGATACCCAACGTGTCACGCTTCAAAATTGAACCCGTTCGTGGAATGGCAACAAACTTGACCCTTAAAAATCTCCATAGGCGACGTTTAAAAATTTCTACAGATTACCAGTTTTCGGTTACAGAGGAGGTCTTTTGCTAGACGTATTGCGCTCACTCGAACGATTGCGGCGATGCCTCACATGTGTGGTTTGAACACCGTTTACATATACGGGTGCGACCTGCGTATCTGTTCGCTTCTCGGCGCGAGCACGGCAGGGCGGGGCGCTTTACTTTTTTTTTCATATTTATTTAACTTTTTATTTTTACACTGTCCCTTTAAAAAAAAAAAAAAAATTGGATCACTGTTATTCCTATTACAAGGAATGTAAACATCCCTTGTAATAGAAAAAAAAAGCATGACAGGTCCTCTTTAATGTGAGATCAGGGGTCAAGCTCAGAAGACTGGGGTTTCCGTTTTTCTCCAGGTTTTTTAATTCTTTATCAGGGAGCTAGAGCTTAGAGACTTTAAAGAGCTTTGGGGGGGAAGAAGTCTCCAATCCTGTGTCCGGGTCTTGCTGCAGAACTAAGGTGACTTAACGAGTCCAGGGGACCGAGCGAGTCTGTGAGTCTCAGGAGGCGTCAGAGAGCCCAGCTATCGTAATCCCGTTTACGGGATTTGGAGGTTGGAGACTCTGAAGAGCTTTTGGTGGGAAAAAGTCTCCAATCCTGTGTCCTGGTCTTGCTGGAGACCTGCAGGCTGTGTGAGTGTGCAGGTGTATACGACTGCAATACAGTGCCTCGAAAAAGTATTCATACTGTGAAGTGGAAGGAAAATGATAAATGGTTTTCTAATTTTTTTACAAAAAAATATGTGAAAAGCGTAGCGTGTATTTGTATTCAGCCCCCTATTACTCTGATACCCCTAACTAAAATCTAGTAGACCCAATTGCCTTCAGAAGTTACCTAATTAGTAAATAGAGTCCACCTGTGTGTAATTTAATCTCCGTATAAATACAGCTGTTCTGTGAAGCCCTCAGAGGTTTGTTAGAGAACCTTAGTGAACAAACAGCATCACGAAAGGCCAAGGAACACACCAGACAGGTCAGGGATAAAGTTGTGGAGAAGTATAAAGCAGGGTTAGGTTATAAAAAAAATATCCCAAGCTTTGAACATCTCACGGAGCTCTGTTCAATCCATCATCTGAAAATGAAAAGAGTATGGCACAACTGCAAACCTACCAAGACATGGCCGTCCACCTAAACTGACCGGCCGGGCAAGGAGAGCATTCATCAGAGAAGAGCCAAGAGGTCCATGGTAACTCTGGAGGAGCTGCAGAGATCCACAGCTCAGGTGGGAGAATCTGTCCACAGGACAACTATTAGTCGTGTTCTCCACAAATCTGCCCTTTATGGAAGAGTGACAAGAAGAAAGACATTGCTGAAAGAAAGTCATAAGAAGTCCTGTTTGTAGTTTGTGAGAAGCCATGTGGAGGACACAGCAAACATGTGGAGGAAGGTGCTCTGGTCAGATGAGACCAAAATTAAATTTTTTGGCCTAAAAGCAAAACGCTATGTGTGGGGGAAACCTAACACTGCACATCACCCTGAACACACCATCCCCACCGTGAAACATGGTGGTGGCAGAATCATGTGGTGGGGATGCTTTTCTTCAGCAGGGACAGGGAAGCTGGTCAGAGTTGATGGGAAGATGGATGGAGCCAAATATAGGGCAATCTTAGAAGAAAACCTGTTAGAGTCTGCAAAAGTCTTGAGACTGGGGCGGAGGTTCACCTTCCAGCAGGACAACGACCCTAAACATACAGCCAGAGCTACAATGGAATGGTTTAGATCAAAGCATATTCATGTGTTAGAGTGGCCCAGTCACAGTCCAGACCTAAATCCAAATGAGAATCTGTGTCAAGACTTGAAAATTGCTGTTCACAGACGCTCTCCATCCAATCTGACAGAACTTGAGCTATTTTGCAAAGAAGAATGGGCAAAAATGTCCCTCTCTAGATGTGCAAAGCTGGTAGAGACATCCCCAAAAAGACTTGCAGCTGTAATTGCAGCAAAAGGTGGTTCTACAAAGTGTTGACTCAGGGGGGCGCCATACAAATGCCCCCCACACTTTTCACAGATTTATTTGTAAAAAAAAGTTTGAAAACCATTTATCATTTTCCTTCCACTTCACAATTATGTGCCACTTTGTTTTAGTCTATCACATAAAATCCCAATAAAATACATTTATGTTTTTGGTTGTAACATGACAAAATGTGCATGGACACATACAGTCAGGTCCATAAATATTGGGACATCTACACAATTCTAATCTTTTTGGCTCTATACACCACCACAATGGATTTGAAATGAAACAAACAAGATGTGCTTTAACTGCAGACTTTAACTTGAGGGTATTTACATCCAAATCAGGTGAACGGTGTAGGAATTACAACAGTTTGTATATGTGCCTCCCACTTTTTAAGGGACCAAAAGTAATGGGACAATTGGCTGCTCAGCTGTTCCATGGCCAGGTGTGTGTTATTGCCTCATTATCCCATTTACAAGGAGCAGATAAAAGGTCCAGAGTTCATTTCAAGTGTGCTATTTGCATTTGGAATCTGTTGCTGTCAACTCTCAATATGAGATCCAAAGAGCTGTCACTATCAGTGAAGCAAGCCATCATTAGGCTGAAAAAACAAAACAAACCCATCAGAGAGATAGCAAAAACATTAGGTGTGGCCAAATCAACTGTTTGGAACATCCTTAAAAAGAAAGAACGCACTGGTGAGCTCAGCAATACCAAAAGACCCGGAAGACCACAGAAAACAACTGTGGTGGATGACCGAAGAATTCTTTCCCTGGTGAAGAAAACACCCCTCACAACAGTTGGCCGGATCAAGAACACTCTCCAGGAGGTAGGTGTATGTGTGTCAAAGTCAACAATCAAGAGAAGACTTCACCAGAGTGAATACAGAGGGTTCACCACAAGATGTAAACCATTGGTGAGCCTCAAAAACAAGAAGGCCAGATTAGAGTTTGCCAAACAACATCTAAAAAAGCCTTCACAGTTCTGGAACAACATCCTATGGACAGACGAGACCAAGATCAACTTGTACCAGAGTGATGGAAAGAGAAGAGTATGGAGAAGGAAAGGAACTGCTCATGATCCAAAGCATACCACCTCATCAGTGAAGCATGGTGGTGGTAGTGTCATGGCGTGGGCATGTATGGCTGCCAATGGAACTGGTTCTCTTGTATTTATTGATGATGTGACTGCTGACAAAAGCAGCAGGATGAATTCTGAAGAGTTTCGGGCAATATTATCTGCTCATATTCAGCAAAATGCTTCAGAACTCATTGGACGGAGCTTCACAGTGCAGATGGACAATGACCCGAAGCATACTGCGAAAGCAACCAAAGAGTTTTTTAAGGGAAAGAAGTGGAATGTTATGCAATGGCCAAGTCAATCACCTGATCTGAATCCGATTGAGCATGAAAGTTTGATGGATGATTGTTAATCTGTCCCATTACTTTTGGTCCCTTAAAAAGTGGGAGGCACATATACAAACTGTTGTAATTCCTACACCGTTCACCTGCCTTGGATGTAAATACCCTCAAATTAAAGCTGAAAGTCTGCAGTTAAAGCACATCTTGTTCATTTCATTTCAAATCCATTGTGGTGGCGTATAGAGCCAAAAAGATTAGAATTGTGTCAATGTCCGATGTCCCAATATTTATGGACCTGACTGTAGGATAACATTGAGCTGCTTCTACAGGAAAAGCGCAGAACTCCTGTAGTAGCAGTGATTTTTAAGCCAGTGTGCATGGAGCCTAATCAGCCTGCTTTTTAAAATTTTTTTATTTTTTTAATTTTTTTTATATTTTTACATTTTACTATTTTGATTTTTTTTGTAATATATTCGGTCACATTTTATTATTTTTATATTTTACAGTTTAGTATTTGCATTTTTTTGTATTCTATAATCAGCCTACACATGTTTTTAATTTTTTTTTTATTTTATATGATTTATTTGTTTATTTTTTGTGGGTCTATAATCGGGTTACTAATGTTTTATTACTTTTTTATATTATACAATTGAGAGTTTTTACATTATTATTATTTTTTTTTTGTTCTATAAGCAGCCTACACGTGTTTTATTATTTTTTATTTTTTTACAATTAAGCATTTGCATCTTTTTTTTGTTCTGTAATAAACTTACACATGTTTTATTATTTTCATATTTTACTTTTTACTATTTGCATTATTATTTTTTAGGATCAGTCTTCACCTGTTTTATTATTTTTATATTTTACAGTTTAGCATTTTCATTTCTTTTTATTCTATAATCAGCCTACACATGTTTTTTTTTTTTTTTTTTTTTAGTTTAGCATATGAATTATTTATTTATTTTTTGTGGGTCTATAATCGGGTCACTATTATTATTATTATACAGGATTTATATAGTGCCAACAGTTTGCGCAGCTCTTTACAACATGAGGGCAGACAGTACAGTACAAAATACAATTCAATACAGGAGGAATCAGAGCGCCCTACTCATTAGAGCTTCTAGGACTAATGTTTTATTACTTTTTATATTATACAATTGAGAGTTTACATTATTATATATATATATATATATATATATATATATATATATATATATATATATATATTTTTTTAGAATCAGCCTACACATGTTTTATTATTTTTATATTTTACAATTAAGCATTTACGCTTTTTTTTTTCTGTAATAAACTTACACATGTTTTATTATTTTCATATTTTACATTTTACTACTTGCATTATTTTTTTTTTTTTTAGAATCAGCCTTCACATATTTTATTATTTTTATATTATACAATATAGCATTTGCACTTTTTTGTTTTTTGTTCTGTAATAAACTTACACATTTTATTATTTCCATATTTTACATTTTACTATTTGCATAATTTTTTTTTTAGAATCAGCCTACACATGTTATATTATTTTTATATTTTACAATTTAGAATTTGCACTATTTTTTTTTCTTTGTTCTGTAATCAGCCCACACATTTCATTATTTTTATATTTTACAATCTAGTGTTTGCATTATTATTTTTTTCGTCGTTGCTCTGCACCCAGAAAGAGTAATAGTACAATATCGCTTGGAGCTTTATTCTTGTTTTCCATCTCGGTGATTTAATTGTGGCGTTTCTGTGTGTATGAATGGATGTTACTTACAGCTGGAAGCCTCCGGTACGGTGTCACTGACCAGCTGATGGATTGGGCTGCGGAATTCCTAAGGTGACCCTAATCTAAAAAAATATCTGTTTACAGCCAGGAATATGGCACTGCGGGAACGGAAGCATTAATTGGATAATTGAGGTTCATGGAGATAAACATTCAAAGCCACACGAGTATTCCTGCGGGCTGGAGGTCTAGAGATCATTGATTAATCCCAGAAGATCTAATCCTGCTTTTAGTTTTCTTCCTGAGGAATAGACTTAATTTTTATTGAAACCGCATTTTCTTCACGTGAAACCTTGAAAGCGCTTGAAGGGAGTTTTCTTGAAAATTTTCTACATCGGACATGAGAGAAGAATTGGGGACAAATTTTAGGCAAAACGCTAAATACATACAGTGCATCGGGAAAGTATTCACAGTGAAGACCTTTTCTACATTTTGTTATGTTACCGCCTTATTCCAAAATGGTTTGAACTCATTATTTTTTTCAAAATTCTACAAACAATCCCCCATAATTACAACGTGAAAGAAGTTTGTTTAAAATCTTTGCAAATTTATTAAAAATAAAAAACAAAAAAAAAAAATCCCATGTACAGAAGTATTCACAGCCTTTGCTCAATACTTTGGTGAAGCCCCTTTGGCACCAATTACAGCCTCGAGTCTTTTTGAGTATGATGCTACAAGCTTGGCACACCTATTTTTGGGCAGTTTCTCCCATTCTTCTTTGCAGGACCTCTCAAGCTCCATCAGGTTGGATGGGGAGCGTTTGGTGCACAGCCATTTTCAGATCTCTCCAGAGATGTTCAATCGGGTTCAAGTCTGGGCCACTCAAGGACATTCGCAGAGTTGTCCCGTAGCCACTCCTTTGTTATCTTGGCTGTGCGCTTAGGGTCGTTGTCCTGTTGGAAGATGATTCTTCGCCCCAGTCTGAGGTCCAGAGCGCTCTGGAGCTTGTTTTCATCAAGGATGTCTCTGTACATTGCTGTATTCATCTTTCCCTCGATCCTGACTAGTTTCCCAGTTCCTGCCCCTGAAAAACATCCCCACAGCATGATGCTGCCACCACCATGCTTCACTGTAGGGATAGTATTGGCCAGGTGATGAGCGGTGCCTTGTTTCCTCCAGACATGACACTTGCCATTCAGGCCAAAGAGTTCAATCTTTGTTTTATCAGACCAGAGAATTTTGTTTCTCATGGTCTGAGAGTCCTTCAGGTTCCCTTTTGGCAAACTACAGGCAGGCTGTCATGTGCCTTTTACTGAGGAGTGGCTTCCGTCTGGCCACTCTACCATACAGGTCTGATTGGTGGAGTGCTGCAGAGATGGTTGTTCTTCTGGAAGGTTCTCCTCTCTCTACAGAGAATCGCTGGAGCTCTGTCAGAGTGACCATCGGGTTCTTGGTCACCTCCCTGAATCAGGCCCTTCTCCCCGATCGCTCATTTTGGCCAGGTGGCGCACTCTAGGAAGCGTTCTGGTGGTTCCAAACTTCTTCCGTTTATGGATGAAGGAGGCCCCTGTGTTCATTGGGACCTTCAATGTTGCAGACATTTTTCTGTATCCTCCCCAGATCTGTGCCTCCATACAATCCTGTCTTGGAGGTCTACAGACAATTCCTTGGACTTCATGGCTTGGTTTGTGCTCTGACATGCACTGTTAGCTGTGGGACCTTATATAGACAGTTGTGTGCCTTTCCAATTCATGTCCAATCAACTCAATTGACCACAGGTGGACTCCAATCAAGTTGTAGAAACATCTCAAGGATGATCAGTGGAAACAGGATGGACCTGAGCTCAATTTTGAGTGTCATGGCAAAGGCTGTAAATACTTATATACATGGGATTTTTTTCATTCTTTATTTTTAATAAATTTGCAAAAATTTTAAACAAACTTCTTTCACATTGTCATTATGGGGTATTGTTTGTAGAATTTTGAGGAAAATAATGAATTGAATCCATTTTGGAATAAGGCTGTAACATAACAAAATGTGCAAAAAGTGAAGCACTGTGAATACTTTCCAGGTGCACTGTATACCAGAATGATACCCGCAGCTGCAGGCATCACCCCGGTACCATTTGTTTTTTTAGAGCCGGCGGTCAGCTCTCTTGTAAAATCAATCCCAGCGATTGCTGGATTGCTTTTACAAGCAGCAGGACAGGACGTTCCCCCCTGCCACTATCTTCCACGGCTTTCTCTGGCTCTCACCCGTCTCACTGGGATGTCCGCCGGCTGACCGGACCGACGAACAAAGCTGGGATCGGCTTTGATCGGCATTCCGCTATAGTGACCCGGAAGCGATGACCTGAAATCACTTCCGGTTTACCCGGACGTCAATGGCGCCATTTTTAAAAAATCAAAAGCGTTCAAAAACACTGTTCTTGGGGTTTTGAATGCTTTTACGGGCACAGGAGGGAATATAGACCCTAGATCCCATAAAGAATACCTGTCACATGCCTATTACTGTCACAAGGCTGTTTACATTCCATGTGACAGCAATAAAAGCAATAAAAAATAAATAAAATTAAAGCAAAAGTCTAAAAAAAAAAATAAAAAAAAATACATTAGTAAATAAAAAGAAAAAAAAAGCAACAGTGTAAAAATAAAAATAAATAAAATATATTCGTAATAACAAAAAAGCAACGGTGTAAAAATAAAAATAAATAAAATAAATTGGTAATTAAAAAAAAAAAGCAACATTGTAAGAATACAAATAAATTAGTAATTAAAAAGAAAAAAAAAACAACAGTAAAAAAATAACAATAAATAAAATAAATTAGCAATGAAAAAGAAAAAAAAAAAGCAACCGTGTAAAAAGAAATAAAATAAATTAGTAATTAAAAAGAAAAAAAGGCAACTGTGTAAAAATAAAATAAATTAGTAATTAGAAAAAAAGCAACAGTGTAAAAATAAATTAGTAATTAAAAAGAAAAAAAAAGCAACAGTGTAAAAATAAATATAATGCATTAGTAATAAAAAAGCAAAAAAAAAAAGCAATAGTGTAAAAATAAAATAAATTAGTAATAAAAAAAAAGCAACAGTGTAAAAATAAATAAAATACATTAGTAATTAAAAAGAAAAACAAGCAACAGTGTAAAAATAAATAAAATAAATCCCCCTGTGCTCGCACGTAAAGTCTGACATGTGTGTTGGTCCTGAATGCAGAGACCATCCCACACATGTGAGGTATCACCGCAAATGTCAGATCATGGGCTATAAGTCTAGCACTGGACCTCCTCTGTACATCTAAAGTGATAACCTGTAAAGGCTTCTTAAAATGTCGCCTATGGATAGTAAAATATACGTTGTTTATCAACGTTGCACATGTTTGCTATCCATTTACTTGGCGTAACATCATCTTTTATAATTTCACAAACAAATTGAGTTATGTATTGTGTTTTTTTTGCATTTAAAATTCAACCACTGCACAGATAACATATGACATAAAAAAAAAAAATTGCAAAACCCACCATTTTATTCTCTAGGGCCTCTGTTTTAATAAAAAATCTATATAATTTTTGGAGGTTCTAACTAATTTTCTAGCGAAAACAACTGATTGTTACATGTAAACAAAAGTGTCAGAAAAAGGCACTGGAATGTTTTTTAATTCCACGTGCCTATATTCATATTTTTATTTATATTTATTTCTGATTCACATTCCAAAGAAGCCCTCCAGCAAAAATGCACAGGTTAAGTCAGGCAAGTAGCATTTTCAGAAGAGGGGTCATTAGAGTCAGCCTGTGTATGCTTCTCAAATAAGGATATAGAACATACCACGGAGTTGTCGCTAATGCCGCGTACACACGGTCGGACTTTTCGGCTACAAAAGTCCGACAGCCCGTCTGACAGACTCTGGACGGACTTGTGGCGGACTTGCGGCGGACTTTCTAACGAACGGACTTGCCTACACACGATCACACAAAAGTCCGACGGATTCGTACGTGATGACGTACACCGGACTAAAATAAGGAAGTTGATAGCCAGTAGCCAATAGCTGCCCTAGCGTCGGTTTTTGTCCGTCGGACTAGCACACAGACGAGCGGATTTCTGGGTCCGGCGTAGTTACGACGTAAAGATTTGAAGCATGTTTCCAATCTAAAGTCCGTCAGATTTGCGGCTGGAAAAGTCCGCTGAAAGTCCGGGGAAGCCCACACACGATCGGATTGTCAGCCGTATTTTGTCCAACGGCATCCGTCGGACTTTTGTAGACGAAAAGTCCGACCGTGTGTACGCGGCATAACAGCTGGGTCATTGAATGTTTCGGCCATTCAGAACAGACAACACGGCAGAATATAAAACTAGGCTGACTTTTTTTTACTTTTTTTTTTACATTTCTCTACTTTTTTAAGTCTGTTTGTTCTAAGCCGTTATCTACAAAGTGATGTCCATGGAGCTCAGATTCCAGACCCCCCGGGGGGTTCTACATTCAGTAAGCAAACTGAGTCAGGTATTTTGGCTGCACTTTTTTTCTGTAGCTCCATTTAATTACACTCTTTAAATCAGCATCCAGTCCCCTGAGGAAATTTTTTGATCCGGGGATGTGTTGATGGTTGAACAAGTTCAAAAAGAAATCAAAGGCGAGAAACCGCATGGAGGGCATATGAGGGACAGCGTGGGCAAGATTTTTCCATGCACAGCAATAAAATATTATGTATGGAAGGCATGCCAAACAGACACAAACATACATAAACTGTAACAACTACTATCACTTTTTTTTGGGGGTGAAATTGCAAATTGCTACATGCAGCAGGTTGGACATCATTTCCATTAGGTGCAGCTAATGGCTCCCTAAACCTTACCATAAACTGTACTTGACCACTGAGAGTCGCTATTTTAACAGGTGTAAAAGTGGTTCATTATCTCAAGCACTATTTATTAGAAAAAAAAGTGAATAAAAATGCTCACAAAAGCTGAAAAAAAAAAACATGGGCATATGATAAAGCCTGTAGGGAGGGTTGCCTGAACTTTAAAGACTGGTTCAGTGGTTTGCTTAGATCAGGGTTTCTCAACCAGGGTTCCATGGAGCCCAAAGGTTCCTCCAGAGATTGCTAGGGGTTCCTTGAGCAATTTCTGCCTCTCAGATAAGTTCCCACGGACACCATTGATCTTTTTAGCGATCTGTAAGGGGTTAATTCTTCCCAATGACCACACGTGTAAGGAGCATTCTTCCTCAACCAGGGTTCCTCCAGAGGTTGCTAGGGGTTCCCTGAGCAACGAGCAATTTCTGCCTCCCAGATAAGTTCCCACTGACACCATTGATCTTTTTAGCGATCTGTAAGGGGTTAATTCTTCCCAATGACCACACGTGTAAGGAGCATTCTTCCTCAACCAGGGTTCCTCCAGAGGTTGCTAGGGGTTCCCTAAAGATGAAGTAAACCCTGATAGGTTTTACTTCCTCTTTTGCTCGCTGCAAAGCCTGCAAATGGAAAGGATAATGGGCTAGTGTGCATCACATACTAGCCCATTATGTGCCATTTACCTGCAAAAGAATCCAGCGATGTCCGCTGTGTATGCAGCGTCCATCTTCTGGCCCCTTTTCCTTCCGGGCCGCGGACTCCGGCTCTGTGATAAGCTGGAGCCGCGTGATGTCACTCCCGCGCATGCGCACGAGAGCCGCGATTAACGGCACAGGCTAGGGAAGAAACGACACTTAGTTTTGTTTCTTCCCCGCGCATACGCCGTTGGAATTTTCGGCGGACTACAAGTGAAATATCTCCTAAGCGCCGCACGTTTAGGAGATATTTCCACTACCTTTAGGTAAGCCTTATTCTAGGCTTACCTATAGGTAGAAGTCCAAAAAGTGGGTTTACAACCACTGTAAGAAATCAGCAATTTCTGCCTCCCAGATAAGTTCCCACTGACACCATTGATCTTTTTAGCTATCTGTAAGGGGTTAATTCTTCCCAATGACCACAAGTGTAAGGAGCATTCTTCCTCAACCAGGGTTCCTCCAGAGGTTGCTAGGGGTTCCTTAAGAAATCAGCAATTTCTGCCTCTCAGACAAGTTCCCATTGACACCATTGATCTTTTTAGCTATCTGTAAGAGGGTAATTCTTCCCAATGACCACAAATTTGAGGAGCATTCTTCCCACTGACACCATTGATCATAGGCGTGCACACAGGGTGTGCCAGGTGTGCCTGGGCACACCCTAATCACCTTGTGTGGTGCATATTTCCAATGTTTAGGCCCCTGATATTTCACCAAATAAAATAAAAAATCTATTTTTTCTCCTAAAAAATTGCAAAAAAACAATTAAAATAAGATTGTAACTGCCCTACTGACACCACCAATATCTGTCTTTATGACACCATTCACTGCTCTACTGACACCTTCCGTATATATACACATGCACACACACGCATATGTGTTTGAGCTTTGAGGTGCACACCCTAATGCAATAGGCTGTGCACACCTATGCCATTGATCTTTTTTAGTGATCTGTAAGGGGTTAATTCTACCCAATGACCACACGTGTAAGGAGCATTCTTCCTCAACCTGGGTTCCTCCAGAGGTTGCTAGGGGTTCCTTGAGCAATGAGCAATTTCTGCCTCTCAGATAAGTTCCCACTGACACCATTAAACTTTTAAGCTATCTGTAAGGGAGTCATTTTTTCCAATCGCCACAAGTGTAAGGAGCATTCTTCCCACTGACCATCACACTAAATGTATCATGAGTTGTAGATATGGTATTTTTTTAGCAGGGGTTCTCTGAAACCGAAAAGGTATTTCAAGGTTTCCTTGGCGTTGAAAAGGTTGAGAAAGGCTGGCTTAGATTCTTTTCACCATAACTTTCTGTTTTTAAACTTTCAGCCTAATTCATAAATTGGAACTTTAATAAGCTTAACCCCTAGGCACCGATGGTAGTCAAATATACGGCCTCTCAGCGGGTCGGCCTTAGCAATTGCAGACAAAACTGTGCCAAGAGCGCGCTCCTGCCACAGTTACCGGCGGCTGACGAAAAGCTCCCGATCGCTTCTTGTGATCGGGAACTTTTCGATCATGTGACTGCTGTGACAGCCAATTGCGGTGGTCTTATGATCATAAACCCCACCCCGCCTCCCGGCATCTGAAATCCCTTAAAGGGCCGGGCAGGCACCGGCTCAAAGAAGTTAAAGCAGATCTAAACTCAGCGTAACGTACCTGGCGTACCTGACGTACCTGGCGGTGGAGCCTGAAGCATTGAGGATGGCCTCTCTTACAGCCCTGGCTCTGGAGTCCCTGGTAAGGTGACAGGGAATGCCAGAGCACACGGTGGCACGAGTGCCTGGTAAGTCTCTCGCTGGAAGGTGCTGGTGTCCATCTGGAATGCAGAGATGGCAAGACCGAACACGCTAGAGCCATTGAAGTGCAGGATGGGTACAAGACAGAGTTGGACAGTCTCTGTCAGCAACTAGCGACAGATCGGGTTCAGGCGCCAGGCAGGAGAGTAGTTAGGAGTCAGGCCAAGGTTGGTAACGGCAAACAAATATTCCTGCACAATGATGCGATGTTGGGTAATCCGTCGCTCAGGAGATAGATGCTATGTCCTTGCTGCCCTCCAGGATAGAGGATACCCTTGTAGTCATAGAACAAGAAAGAAAAGGATGGCGCACCAGCCTTGTGACTTATCCCAAGAAAATGTATTAATAAACCAGAATAAAATACTACTCGCAAACATATGGAGATGAGGCGCTTAGCGTAGCCACCTGATCGTGGCAATCAGTCCAGAACCAATAGTCTCCAGATAGCTATGGAAAGGACATTAGGGCTGCTGCTGGCTGACGCGTTTCAAAGTCAGAGCCTCTTCAGAGCCTAGCCTTGACTTTGAAACACGTCAGCCAGCAGTAGCCCTGATGTCCTTTCCGTAGCTATCTGGAGACTATTGGTCCTGGACTAATTGCCAAGGTCGGGAGCAGATGAGCAGAAGGAGAAGGCAGAATCGTAGTCCAAGGACAAGTGTCAGAAACAATGAAATCAGACTGAGACAGAAGTACAGTTAATAATAAAAGTAAATAGAACAAACTTAGTCAAAACATAGCCAGAGTTCAGGAACTGGAACGGATAGTCAGACTAGCCAAACGTCAGGGAGCCGGAGATGAGCGTAGTAAAACAGCAAGCAGGATCTGGAGCCAGAAGGGATGTCAGCCAAGCAAGTCTTTTAACAGGAATGCAGGAGATAGTCTCTGTGATGTTGACTAAGGTGAAGGCAGAGATCCTCTGGGCTGGACGGCTCAAGTAGGCAGGACTGACGAGCAGGATATCATCAACAGCGTTTACAGAGTAACCGTGGAGAGAGATAGCAGCTGGCAATTATCCGACAGCTGAGCGGCCAGATCAGAGAAGGAAGGGCTGAGCCCAGCCCTGACAACAAGTCAGGGGTTAGTTAGCCCTTCTGGTGCAAATGCGCACCAGCTTGTGCACTCGCAACCGCTAACCAGCCACAAGCAGAGTTTCTTAGATTTGTGCATCTGCACATGCGAATGTTCCTTTCCTGACAACCAATCAACAAGAAAACGTTAGTGTAAACCCTTAAACATCCCACAGATTAGTCCTTCATTCACATGTGGATGGGGGAATTGTATTCTGACAGTGAGGAGACTTCCCCATTATTAGAATATAGTACATTGATCAGCCCTGCCAGCTATAGCTACCATTGCCAGCACTGTCGGTTGCACAGAAGATGATCTACAAGTCTACCAGTAGTTGACCGGTAGATTAACTTTTGTACAACCGGCCTGCCTATACATGGATCAAAAATTGTCTGGTTCCTGTTGAATCGGCCGAATTTCGATCCATGTATGACCAGCTTTAGTCTATTGCTAGACCTGAAACTCAGCCATAAATCTTATGTCGAAAAACTTCTATCACAACCAAACTGATGCTTTATTATTACAGTCCGGTAATATTATCTAACCAAGGCCGGTACAACATCTAGGGGGCGTTCTGGAGATGGACTTTTTAAAGCAGAATACTACAGCTCCATTTGTCAAAACATTTTCTAAAGCAGACCCCCTCCACGTGTCATCTTGGCTAACCAACTGCCTAGAATCCTTCGCTCTTTTCATCTTTTGAAAATTACGATCATTTTCTCTACATGGAAGGCGATGTCTTGGATCTAATGGTAGCCAATTACCTCACAAGTCTAAGTGTGCAACAAAAATTATTACTGTATACAAAAGAAACACAAACATATACCCCCGCTGGGTTCATTCCTCGTTATTACACGAGATCTAACATTTCTTTGTTTGTTCATCTTCCATGAGAAAGTGAAATCAGTGATGACCCCCGTTGCCTTTTATTTTTGATTGCATCTCTTTTTATTTTACATATTTTTGTGACTTTCAGAGCTATGACTCATTTTCTATTAACTATCCAATCTTTCATAAATAAACAACTCTGATTAATGGGTCTCTGGGCGCTCCATAGTTTTGATCTATGGGATAGTTGCTTGAAGCAGCAAACGGGAAGAATTAGTTCTGCCGTGTGAAGTTATAGAAGAATGGCCAAGCCCAGATTTTGGTGTTTTTAGGCCAAAAACTGGGAAAGAATAAAATGTTATACTGTACACCCAACATTACTTATGCCATATTTACATTATATGGCCCATGTTTATGCACACCTGACCATCACTACATCACTAAATACACTATATTACCAAAAGTATTGGGACGCCTGCCTTTACACGCACATGAACTTTAATGGCATCCCAGTCTTAGTCCGTAGGGTTCAATATTGAGTTGGCCCACCCTTTGCAGCTATAACAGCTTCAACTGTTGTGGAACGGCTGTCCACAAGGTTTAGGAGTGTGTCTATGGGACTGTTTGACCATTCTTCCAGAAGCGCATTTGTGAGATCAGTCACTGATGTTGGGCAAGAAGGTCTTGCTTCGCAATCTCTGCTCTAATTCATCCCGAAGTTTGAGGCCAGTCAAGTTCCTCCACCCCAAACTAGTTCATCCATGTTTTTATGGACCTTGCTTTGTGCACTTGTGCGCAGTCATGTTGGAACTGGAAGGGGCCGTCCCCAAACGGTTTCCACAAAGTTGAGAGCATGTAATTGTCCAAAATGTCTTACTATACTGACACCTTAAGAGTTCCCTTCACTGGAACTAAGGGGCCAATCCCAACCCCTGAAAAACAACATCACACCATAATCCCCCCTCCACCAAATGATTTGGACCAGTGCACAAAGCAAGGTCCATAAAGACCTGGATGAGCAAGCTTGGGGTGGAGGAACTTGACTAGTCTGCACCGAGTCCTGACCTCAACCCAATAGAACACCTTTGGGAAGAATTAGAGAGTCTGCAAGCCAGGCCTTCTAATACAACATCAGTGTCTGACCTCACAAATGCGCTTCTGTAAGAATGGTCATCAAACATTCCCATAGACACACTATAATTAAACCTTGTGGACAGCCTTCACAGAAGAGTTGAAGCTGTTATTGCTCAATATTGAACCCTATGGACGAAGACTGGGATGCCATTAAAGTTCACGTGCGTGTAAAGGCAGGTGTCCCAATACTTTTGGTAATATAAGATATCTGTAGACCCTTCCAAATGGAGGAGTTCAGGTGTTTCCAGTAAAGAGTACTGTTACTACTACAGCCTTAAAGTGTTTGTTAACCCAAAAAAATAAAAAATAAAATCCTGTACTCTTAACGCATGTTATTCAGCATAGTGTTTGTGCTGTGTCATTTGGCTCCCTGTAACACGTGAAATACCTGGCTGATCCTGCCAGTTTCTACCCTCCCCCCTCTGCGCTGACTCTGATCAATCAGGGCTGCTGAGCTCTGACACCGGAGTCATCCGTACGTGCCTCCGTCATCCGCAGCCTGCTATCTATCTCCTGTGTCCTCTCCCCCCTCCCCTCTCTGACTGTCAGCTCCCCGATCCTCCCCTCCTGCTCTAAAAATCTGTTTTTATTCTCTATAGTTCCCTCAGATATAGAACAGTAAGCTCCGCAGTGCATGCCATTTAAAAAAAATATGCGGTATAATAGCTTTTTTCAGAGCGCCGTTCGGCGCTCACGTGACTGCCCGCCGGTCTCCAACCCTCCTCTCCTCTTCTCGGCTGACATCAGCTGGGGTTTCCCAGCACCTCCCCCTGCAGCTATCGCATTGAGAGAGGAGACCAGTTTGAAATGATATGGAAGGTTTTATAGGTGTATAAAAATGTAATAAAAAAAGTGAAGCAGGAATGACAGGGGCCACTGTGAAAAAGGTAGTTAGCATGCTGTTCATACAGAGATAGGTGCAACATTGATTCTCATATATTATATTGGCATTGGTAGTTCTGCCTCTAGGTGGTAGTGTTGTGTTTTAGAACTTATTGTTCTTTTTTTGTGGAATTGCATGTTTATGATGTAATTTCCTGTATCTGAGTTACTTTGGTCTCCAATAAAACAAGAAGGGCTCAAAAAAAGTTTTAGAGCTTGTAACGAATCTTGACAACCTGACTGGGTATCTCTGCCAGAGAGCTGCATCCTCGCCTCAGGAACCAGGTATTATAGCTAGGAATTGCACCTAAGAACTAGACAACGTTAGATTAGGTGCAAAAAGGAATGAACTTTATTGAAAATTCACACAGAATTTATACCACACAAAATCAGATGAGAGTTTGATCACATTATCCTAAACAAAGCCCACCCCACACAGCCCGGAGCCTATATAGGAGTGCATGGAATGGAGACACCCATACAGTATAATATCAGTCATTTAGGGGAGATCCCAAGGTAGCGGTGGCAATCCTGGAGTACCATTCAATAGCTCCAAGCCCCAAAATGAAGCCCCAAGATGATACAGTCCAAAAAGCAACATCCTCCGGGGTCAGAGAGACCACTGGTAAAAAGTACCTGGGAGCAGTCCATACTGTAGCCCAATGAGAGTTGCACAGCTGCGGCTACTAAACCCTGATAAGATGGTGTGGTGTGACACAAGTCCTTCAAGAAACAGGAAAATTAACAAATAACAGGTGGACAAAAAAGGTCCCTGCAGCCAGTACCCGTGACAACCCTCTTGGGGAAAAGGTTCCTTGTAACCCCAAGAGGGGGGATAGCCCCAGTTCTGGGTCTGTAGTGGATGGGAAGGGGGCTGGCCCCCTAGGCGCCTTCAGGAGCCCAAGTCACTGTGGTTCCTGTGACAGAGCTACTTTGGTACCCTGTTTCCCCGAAAATAAGACCTAGCGTGATTGTCAGTGATGGCTGCAATATAAGCCCTACCCCCCAAATAAGCCCTACCCTGTTTCCCCGAAAATAAGCCCTAGCCTGAAAATAAGACCTACAAGGACTTTAACTAGGGCTTATTTGGGGGGTAGGGCTTATATTGCAGCCATCACCGACAATCACGCTAGGTCTTATTTTCGGGGAAACAGGGTAGCTCCATTTGGGCAGATTGGTGTGTTTTTTGGAGCATTTTTACCCCATAGAAACGTATTGAAATGCGCAATTTGCACGTTTTTGAGCATTTTCATGCATTTTGCATATAGGCGCAATTTTCTGCTCAAATGCAATAAATAAATAAATGAAATAATAATAATAAATGAATAATACATACATAAAACAAAATACTAATAATAGTCAATAAATACATTAAATAAATATATATAGTAAATAAAAAAATTCCCTAAAATAAACAAATTTACCCCTAACACTAACAATAAATAAATAATTAATACATAAATAAGCACCAGCAAGAAGAAGAAGAAGAGGAAGCGGATGAAAAAGCGAAAAAAGTTAAAAATCCTAGCAACAAATGATGAAACAGATGATATTTTTCTTTATGGGCTAATAAAAAAAACCCACCAAAGTCCAAAAAAGCTTTAAAAACGCTATACAAAAACTCGAAAAATTATCAAAAACATGCATAAAACACAGAACAAAATGCCCTAAAAACGGCCAAAATGCCCTAAAAAATGCCCTAAAAACGCGACACTCGGTGTGCATGCAGCCTGGCGGTGCCCCTGCAAGCTAACTCCATAAAGACGTAGTTTGACCAGTTTGGTGTGAAGGAACTCATGTGTCCTACACCGAGCCCTGACCTCAACCCTACTGAGCATCTTTGGGATTAACACTGATTGCGAAGCCAGATCTTCTTATCCAACATTGACTTCAAAATGTTCATGTAACTGAATGGGCGTAAATTCCCTCAGACACGTTCCAAAATTATGTGGAACCCCTTCCTAGTAGGGTGGATGCAGAGGCGGCTCTAGGCTTTGTGAGGCCTTAGGCAAAACTTACACATGAGGCCCCACTGACTGGGACGCTCCGTGATGAGGCCGCTATTCCTCAGGCTGCGGGCAGCATCTGATTTGTCCGTCAGCTCCTAAGCCACAGAGTCCCAGTGGGGGTAGGCGGAGCCGCCGGCGTCAACTTCAGTGATTGAGAACAGGCAAATTAGGCGGCAGCGAGGCCCCTGTGAGTGCGAGGCCTTAGGCGACCGCCTAATTTGCCTAATTAGAGAGCCGCCTCTGGGTGGATGCTATTATAGCTCCGAAGAAGGTAACAACTCTCTATTAATGGTTTTGGAATGGGAAGTCCAACAAGCTCATAAAGGTGGTGTTGGTCAGGTGCCCACCATCTTTTGGTCATATAGTATATATAAATTGATTATATACCCAACACAATAAGCCCATAGTCCTCTGAGAATGCCTTCATAATCCTGCCATTTTAACATACAAGGGGAGGGTTATGAAGGCATGCTATTATAGTGGATGCTATTATAGCTCTGAAGAAGGTAACAACTCTCTATTAACGGTTTTGGGATGGGAAGTCCAACAAGCTCACATAGGTGTTGTTGGACAGGTGCCCCCCATCTTTTGGTCATATAGTATAAATAAATTAGTTATATACCCAACACAACAAGCCCATAGTCCTCTGGGAATGCCTTCATAACCCTGCCCTTTTAACATACAGGACTTAGGGGGATGAGATACTGACACATTTGCCTTCATGTAGGGGTGCACAGCCATCCTCACATGTCCTTCAGGTAAACGGGCAATCATGGCACCCTTGTGAGGCAAAGATGTTGGGTTGACCAGGATACATGCCAGATTCCAGCAGCTAAACCATGACCTTGATTGAACTTGATTTCTCATTTCCACTTAAGGAGTTTGACAGATGTGAGAAGATCCCCATCCACTCATTCATTCAGATTCGCAGTCCAAGGACCCCGACTATGGAACGCTCTTCCTACCAACATCCGCATGGAAGAAAACCACCAGGCCTTCAGAAAAAAACTAAAGACCTTCCTTTTCTGAGAAGCTAACATCAGAGAATGCATCCAGCGCCTTGAGGCGATTCAGTTCGCATTTGTAGCGCTTTATAAATCATTCATTCATTCATTCATTCACTCCCCATCTTTTGTTGGTCCCAAATATTTTGTAGAGCTGTGACAGCGCATCTACCACTGTCTAATGGGGAATTCCCCTCTAAGTGTGACCCTACCGGTGCTGCATGTGTTAAACCTGCAATGTAATCGAGCTTATAGGAGACACACTGACCATTGAATTAGAAATAGACCTACACAGGAAATATATTATTACAATGAAACTAGGAAGTGAAGAAAAGATCTACTTTACAGTAATAATTGGTGCCTGCAAATAAAGATCAATGACCCAATGATGTACAGCTTCTTATTAATGACTTGTTCTCAGGGAATGCATGTACACTACAAAGGATGGAAGCTATCAAACTGATGGAAAGAATTTATCATACTATTTTTGATACTATGCACATTTTTGAGCGAAAATGGGAAAATTGGTCTTCTTATTGATATTTTATCCAGATATACTGTGGTAGTAAGCATACTTTATATATTATTTTTGGGTAAGCTTCTGATTTTGGCGTAATACATATGCATCATGCGTCTTTTCACACATGTGTTACTTTGAGCCCAATGTTCTTTGTAATTCAGGGTGACACTTTGCTGCTTATGTTTTATTTTTGTTTGTTTTTTATTTTTCTTGTTTTTTGCACTTTTATCTTTTATGCGCTCTTTTTGGTTAAAATTTGGAACCAGACCTGTGGAATTCTGTTGACTGTACACCTTGTACGCAGAAACCGCTTTACAATGATTGTGTCTGTACATTGTGCTCTTTAAAATTATAAAAAAAAAAAAAAATTTAAATTTGATTTTCCAAGATGGACATACAGCAACTGAGGAGGATAGATGACAAGAGTCCCCTGCATCCCAACAACTGAATAGGATAGATGGCAATAGCTGCCTGTGTCCTAGCAACTGAGGGTGCTCGGTAGCAATATCTACTGCCTTCCTAGCAACAAAGCATGCTAGACGGGAAAAGCCACCTGCATCCTAGCAACGAAGCATGCTAGATGGCAACAGCCACCTGCATCCTAGCAACGAAGCATGCTAGACGGCAACAGCCACCTGCATCCTAGCAACGAAACATGCTAGACAGCAATAGCCACCTGCATCCTAGCAACAGAATAATATACAAGGCAATAGCCACCTGTGTTCTAGCAATGGAATGCGCTCAATTGCAATGGCCTCCTGTGTGCTAGCATCTAAGGCTGGCCATAGACTATTCAATTTTCCTGTTCAACTTTCCTTTAGATTTACCAAAACCATATAATATGAGGTGAAACCTAAACCTTTTCAATGTGTATGCAATCAGGCAGGCCCTTGCACTACATGGTTGAAGGTAAATCTAAAGAAAATTGAATAAGAAAATTGTATGGTGTATGGCCAACTTTAGGATGCTAGCTGCGTCCTAGCAATCTAGCCCCAGTAACTGAAGACACTAGGCTGCAATAACCACCTGCGTCCTTGCAATTAAGGGAGTTGGGACTAAGCTTCAACAGCCGCCTGGTGTTTCTGGAAACAGAGGATGCTAGACAGCAATAGCTGCCTGTGTCCTAGCAACAAAGGATGACAGCCAGCAATAGCCACCTTTGTCCTAGCAGGGCAGCATTAATGCTCTATGCTACAAAACACTGCTCAAACATTTTAGGTATAGAACGTAAAGAGAATCAGAATGCCAGCTTCTACCAGCAAGATCCCAAGTACTAGTTGCTGTATTTTTATAGACATGGCATTATAATTCATTTATTGCAAAAACTATGTAAGGGCAGGGCTGGTGCAAGGATTTTTGACACCCTAGGCGAAACCTCATTTTGCCGCCCCCTTGGCCCCACCCCTGACTCAACCCCCTTTTCCCTGCTCATGTAAACCCCACCTTTTTAATGAAGCACCCATCAAATGCAGTCTCACCAGCGCCCATCAAATGCACCCTCACCAGCGCCCATCAATTCAGCCTACCAGCGCCCATCAAATGCAGCCTCACCAGCGCCCATCAAATGCAGCCTCACCAGCGCCAATCAAATGCAGCCTTACCAGCGCCCATCAAATGCAGCCTCACCAACGCCCATCAAATGCAGCTTAACCAGCGCCCATCAAATGCAGCCTCACCAGCGCCCATCAAATGCAGCCTCACCAGCGCCCTTCAATTCAGCCTACCAGAGCCCATCAAATGCAGCCTCACCAGTGCCCATCAAATGCAGCCTCACCAGTGCCCATCAAATGCAGCTTAACCAGCGCCCATCAAATGCAGCCTCACCAGCGCCCATCAAATGCAGCCTCACCAGCGCCCTTCAATTCAGCCTACCAGAGCCCATCAAATGCAGCCTCACCAGTGCCCATCAAATGCAGCCTCACCAGTGCCCATCAAATGCAGCCTCACCAGCGCCCATCAAATGCAGCCTCACCAGCACCCATCAAATGCAGCCTCACCAACGCCCATCAAATGCAGCTTAACCAGCGCCCATCAAATGCAGCCTCACCAGCGCCCTTCAATTCAGCCTACCAAGGCACAGACACAGTCCCCAGCGCTTCTGACACTATGTGCTAATGGAGCGGTGGCTGCCTGCTGATGCTGAGACTTAGTTGCTTGCTGCAGAGAGAAGACAGCAGGAACACCAGTGGCTGGGTTCCCTAGGCAGCAGGGCACCCTGTTTAGTTAGTTTACCTAGTGGTAGCACCAGCCCTGTGTAAGGGTGGGTGACCAACTGCATACCTCCCAACTTTTGAACTTCAGAATGAGGGACACTTGAGGAAGGAAGTAACCTTGCATAGCGCGCTGCGGCAAATGTGGGCGTGGTCAAACTTTTGATAGTGGGAGGAGCTTAATGGGCATCATTAAACAAAACTTGGGCTTCCTTGTATCTATAAAATATGCTTTTATTATTGTTGCACAAGCAAGAGTCTCATGGATACATACATATCCCAGCACATTCATTTAAAAAAAAGGATAAAAGAATGCAGTGTTTGGAGTGCATTACGTACAAAGTGCAGGGTTGTAGAATGAGCTATATACAGAGTGCAGGGTTCTGGCATGAGCTATATACAGAGGGCAGGGTTGTAGGATGAGCTATGTACAGAGTGCAGGGTTCTGGTATGAGCTATGTACAGAGTGCAGGGTTCTGGTATGAGCTGTGTACAGAGTGCAGGGTTCTGGCATGAGCTGTGTACAGAGTGCAGGGTTCTGGCATGAGCTGTGTACAGAGTGCAGGGTTCTTGCATGAGCTGTGTACAGAGTGCAGGGTTCTTGCATGAGCTGTGTGTGTACAGAGTGCAGGGTTCTGGCATGAGCTGTGTACAGAGTGCAGGGTTCTGGCATTAGCTGTGTACAGAGTGCAGGGTTCTGGCATGAGCTGTGTACAGAGTGCAGGGTTCTGGCATGAGCTGTGTACAGAGTGCAGGGTTCTGGCATGAGCTGTGTACAGAGTGCAGGGTTCTGGCATGAGCTGTGTACAGAGTGAAGGGTTCTGGCATGAGCTGTGTACAGAGTGCAGGGTTCTGGCATGAGCTGTGTACAGAGTGCAGGGTTCTGGCATGAGCTGTGTACAGAGTGCAGGGTTCTGGCATGAGCTGTGTACAGAGTGCAGGGTTCTGGCATGAGCTGTGTACAGAGTGCAGGGTTCTGGCGTGAGCTGCGTACAGAGTGCAGGGTTCTGGGGTGAGCTGCATTTAGAGTGCAGGGTTCTGGGGTGAGCTGCATTCAGAGTGCAGGGTTCTGGGGTGAGCTGCATTCAGAGTGCAGGGTTCTGGGGTGAGCTGCATTCAGAGTGCAGGGTTCTGGGGTGAGCTGCATTCAGAGTGCAGGGTTCTGGGGTGAGCTGCATTCAGAGTGCAGGGTTCTGGGGTGAGCTGCATTCAGAGTGCAGGGTTCTGGAGTGAGCTGCATGCAGAGTGCAGGGTTCTGGGTTGAGCTATGTACAGAGAGCATGGTTCTGGGGTGAGCTATGTACAGAGTGCAGGGATCTGTGATGAGCTATGTACAAGGTGCAGGGTTCTGAGATGAGATTTATACAGGGTGCAGGGTGCTGGGATGAGCTATATACAGGGTGCAGGGTTCTGGGATGAGCTATATACAGGGTGCGGGGTTCTGAGACGAGCTATATACAGGGCACAGGGTACTGGATGAGCTGTATACAGGGTGCAGCAGAGGCGTAATTAGAACCTTCAGGGGCCCTGGTGCAAGAAACCATGAAGGGCCCCCCCGACCTCCAGCATGGGCCATTCCCTTCGAGCCCAGAGCCCTTCCCACTGATCCCATCACCCTTCATGGTCCCACAGCAGATTGGGCCCGGCATGGTGGCAGAAGGCCAGGGCCTAGTTGCAAGTGCAACCTTTGCTGGTAGTTCCGCCAGTGGTGTCAGTGTGGACTGTGAATGGTGTCAGTCAGTAGGGCAGTGGACATGGTCAGTAGAGCAGTGGAAGTGGTCAGTATGGCAGAGAAAGTGGTCAGTATGGCAGAGAAAGTGGTCAGTATGGCAGAGAAAGTGGTCAGTATGGCAGAGAAAGTGGTCAGTAAGGTAGTGGACATGGTCAGTAGGGCAGTGGACGTGGTCAGTAGAGCAGTGGACGTGGTTAGTAGGGCAGTAGACATAATCAGTAGGGCAGTGAACAGGATCAGTAGTTTTTTTTTATTGCTGTTATTTTATTTTTGTTATTATATTTTATCCATTTTATTTTTTAGAGTTTTTTTTACAGTTTTTGATGGGAGTTGGTGGCAGTGGAGGGCAGTATGATGGGAGGGGGTGTCAGTGGAGGGCAGTATGATGGGGTGGAGGGCAGTATGATGGGGTGGAGGGCAGTATGATGGGAGAGGAGGTAGTGGAGGGCAGTATGATGGGAGGAGGCGGTAGTGGAGGGCAGTTTAATGGGAGGGGGGGTTAGTGCAGGGCAGTATGATGGGAGGGATGGTAGTGGAGGGCAATATAATGGGAGGGGGTTTAGTGGAGGGCAGTATTATGGGAGGGGTGGTAGTGGAGGGCAGTATGATGGGAGGGGGGTTAGTGGAGGGCAGTATAATAGGAGGGATGGCAGTGGAGGGCAGTATAATTGGAGGGGGGCAGTATGATGGGTGGGGGTGGCAGTGAAAGGCAGTATAATGGGGGGGTTAGTGGAGGGCAGTATAATTGGAGGGGGGCAGTATGATGGGTGGGGGTGGCAGTGAAAGGCAGTATAATGGGGGGGTTAGTGGAGGGCAGTATAATAGGAGGGGTGGCAGTGGAGGGCAGTATAATAGGAGGGGTGGCAGTGGAGGGCAGTATAATAGGAGGGGTGGCAGTGGAGGGCAGTATAATAGGAGGGGTGGCAGTGGAGGGCAGTATAATAGGAGGGGGGGCAGTGGAGGGCAGTATAATAGGAGGGGGGGCAGTATGATGGGATTGGGGCAGTATGATGGGAGAGGTGGTAGTAGAGGGCAGTATATGGGGGGGTAGTGGAGGGCAGTAAAATGGGAGGGGGGCAGTATGATGGGATTGGGGCAGTATGATGGGATTGGGGCAGTATGATAGGAGGGGTGGTAGTAGAGGGCAGTATATTGGGGGGGGGCAGTATAATGGGGGGGGTAGTGGAGGGCAGTATGGGGGGACTGTACAGCATGACTGGAGAGGGGCAGTGTATGGGAGGGAGCAGAGTGTCCATGAGTGTACTCAGAGTCAGGGCAGTGCAGGGAGGCGGAGCCAGGCGGAGCCAGGGGCGGGGCTTAGACGCAAAGAGGACTCCTCCTTTGGCTAAATGCTGGGGCTCCACTCAGGGAAGACCCGGAGTCGGGGGCGGAGTCAGGGGCGGAGCCGGGGGCGGAGCTTAGGCGCGAAGAGGACTCCTCCTTTGGCTAAATGCTGGGGCTCTACTCTCCTCCTTGTCGTGACGTCACTGGTTGTTAGACGCCAGGCGGGCCATGCCTAGCAACCAGTTGTTTTGGCAGTGAGCCAGGCAGCGTCTGGGGGTGAAATGAAGCGGTCGCGGCCAAAACTAGTACAGCGGGCAGTGAGGGACAGCGGCAATGCGGCAATTTTTAGGGGGGCATCAGATCGGCCAGTGGGGCAATTCCGGGACATTGTATTGTCCCGGAATGAAGCTGCCCGGGACGCGGGACAGACCTCCCACAGCGGGACTTTCACGGCCAATCCGGGACGGTTGGGAGGTATGCAACTGTAATGTTACAAGAGTTTTGCATGTCCTGCTTCAGGTAAAGATATACCTCTGTTATACATTGTTTGCACTGTACTGTGAAAAGTATGTACAAAGATACCAAAAATGTTGCTGAAGCATGAAAGCCTCATCAAGCTTGACATAGACCACAGGATGTGGTCAGATGCTTGTCTCACCTGTAAGCTGTGGAAAGCAATTGCTTATTTGTTAAAGAAAGAGCTACACAGGGATATACATACAGTAGTTCCCTGACCATTGATTTGTACAAGCTGAGCGGACGCGTCTTCACGATCCACCAGTTACTCCTGGTAGCTCTTCCGGCCACCCCCAGTCCCCGCTGGGCTGTGCTTTTACCGGAATCCAAGAGTTAGTTTACCTTTACAGAAAAACCGCAAAAGGTGAACCATCCCCCCTGGTCCTCAATGTACTTCTCTCTGGGGGTTCCGAGCTTTTAGCACCCATGCAGCTGGCCCAGCAGTCCAGGGATTTAAAAATCCCCCACTCGTCTCCCCTTCTCTGTGCAGTGCTTCCAGGCCAGACCAGGTGGATTCTGATTGGTCAGCACCGTCACACAGTGAAACGCTCTGCTCCGTCCTGAAAGCCCTGCACGGAGAATATGAAGAAGAGCGAGGATTTAAAATCTCATGGCCGGCTGCGAGGGTGCTGAAAGCTTAGCAAACCCGGAGGTAAGTACAGCGGGGTCTGAGGGGTGAAGGTGAATTAACACTTCAATGCTGAACTCCTGGAGTTCAGCCACTTTAGAAAATATGTTGCCTTACTATGAGTTAAAGCAATTGTAAAATAAAAAATAAAAATAAATAACAAACATCTGTATATTTAGAATAGAAAAACACATGTGTGAGCTACTGGTGCTGCACACCCCGAAACATTTTGTACAATGGAAAAATTCCCTCATGGGGTTTTTTAGCAGGCAAGAATTTGTTCAAAAGTCTTTAATTAAAATTCTTATATCAAAAAGCAATTTGACAGGGAGTTGTAAAAAATTGAGCTCTGGCGTTCACATAAAAGTGACAAAACCATCAATCAAGGTGGAACTACATATTGTGTGAAAGCTTAACAAAATTGCATTTTACTGCAAACATTGGTCTTCCACATAAAACCCCTACGCGTTTCGACCCTTGTAATTGTGGTCTTCTTCAGGGGAGTATTTAATTCTATGCAGAAATTAAAGGAAATATTTTACATTTTAATAATCATTTGTTTGCCCATATATCTAACCACACAAGGAGATGTATATTTACCAATCAAGACGATGGAAGAGAGAAAAACATGTCCTATGGCCAGAGATTTCTTTTTAAAAGCTTATTTCAGCGATCCGAAAGACATTGTGTGTCGTCTCCACCTCCTATAGCATGGACCCCACCCTCAAGGAACTTACAAGGGACCATTTGTTTGGACCCCCAGAAGGGGAGATGGAGAGGGGAGCAAACCGGCACCTGTAGTGTATCATAATAAGCTTACTATTTTTACATTGAATTAAAAAAATAACAAAGAAAATATTCAAGATATTTGGGATATTACCACAGTAAATGACCAAGAATTAAATATTTAAGTCATTGATTATATTAAATATGTAAAAGGATTGAATTATATACTTTTATTTATGGCAACAATGATGGTCCATATAAGTGCCATATGGTTAATATGTATATTTACCTGCTCTGTGCCCTGAACCTCCTTTTTTTCGGGTCCCTTGCCGGCGCTCCTGGCTCCTATCTGTCCAGTGCCCCCACGGGAGGCTGCTTCCCAATGGGGGCACTCGTACGTGCTTGTACCCAAGCCCCACTGCTGTGTCCATTGACTCCTGCTATTATCAATCTGTCCAATGAGGAGTGAGACAACGACAAGAGCCGCTGGATCTGATCGGGCTCAGGTAAGTATAAGGGGGGGGGGGGCTGGGGGGCTCCTGCAGCCGAGAAGGTATTTTTAACTTAATGCATAGCATGTGGACTTATCTCTGTGGAGTTATCTCTTTTTTTTTTATAACTGACAGTTTTAGAGCCCTTTCACACCGGGCCGCCCATAGCGTCGGCGGAAAAACGCCGCTATTTTTAGCAGCGTTTTACCGTCGGATTAGCGCCACATTTCGGCTGCTAGCGGGGCGCTTTTACCCCCCGCTAGCGGCCGAGAAAGGGTTAAAACCACCAGCAATGCGCCGCAATAGCGGCGTTTTGCCGTCGGTATCCCAGCGCTGCCCCATTGATTTCAATGGGGAGCAGCGGTGGAGGAGCGGTAAACACACCGCTCCTTCACCGCTCCAAAGAAGCTGCTGGCAGGACTTTTTTTCCCGTCCTGCCAGCGCAGCGCTCCGGTGTGAAAGCCCTCGGGCTTTCACACTGGAGACAATGCTGCAGCTGTTTGAGGGCGGATTGCAGGCGCTATTTTTAACGCTATAGCGCCTGCAAAACGCCCTCGGTGTGGTAGGGGTCTTAGGGCTTGTTCACATTTGTTTTGGTCGCCGAAGGGCAATCCGCATTCATATTGCTCTTCAGAGAGCATTTAATAAGCGGTGAGGAGGCGTTGTGCCTTGAAGCTTTAGAACTCCTTTTTAAGTCCAACAAGGTGCATGCCACCTCATGGAGCTATCTCTTTTATTTACAACTGACGGTCTTAGGGCTTGTTCACACTTGTATTGGTCACTGAAATACAGTCCGAGTTCAAGATTGTTCTTCAGAGAGCATTTAACCTCGCCTCCCCACCGCCTGCTTTAACCCCTTGAGCTTTGCAGTAGCGCGCTGCAACCGCATGCATTGGGGAGGGGGGGCGACACTTACCCCAATCAACTGCTCTTTACCACGCAATCAGCTGTGTCCAATCACGGCTGATCATGGTTTTAAACAGAAGCCGCTGACAGAGGAGAAGGGAGCCGATAGCAAGCTTGTGTAGAAGGGACATGTACACTGATTGGCAGCACTGGTGGGACTGCACTGATAATCAGTGCCCATTAGACATGTGCAATTCGTTTAGTTCCGAATTCGTTTTTCAACTAATTTTGACAAATTCGTTAATTCCGAAATTTCCGAATTTTTCAATTTCCGAAATTACGAATGTCCGAATTTTCGGATTTCCGAATTTCGAATTTCCGAATTTTCGGATTTCGAAAATTCAGAAATTCAAAAATTTGAAAATCTGAAAAAACTAAAGAAAATCAGTAAAATTTGAAATAATAACTTACTATTAAATTATAGGTATTGTAATTTCCTTTCAAATTTGGCTGTTTGTGAACGTAACGAGCACGAATTTATCCGAAGTTACGACTTATCTGAAATAACGAATGCCGCATCTAAACAAATGGAACGTAACGATCTAATAATAATAAATAACAACAATAATAAAACCTTTTTTATTATTATTATTTATTATTAATTTGTTCCATTCCATTTGTTTAGATGCGGCATTCGTTATTTCGGATAATTCGTAGCTTCAGAAAAATTTGTATTCGTTACGTTCACAAACAACCAAATTTGAAATTCCAATACCTATAATTTAATAGTTATTATTTCAAATCTTACTGATTTTCTTTCTTTTTTTCAGATTTTTGAATTTTTGGATTTTCGAATTTTTTAATTTTCGAATTCCAAAAATTCGGAATTCGGAAATTCGTATTTCGGAAATTCGGAAATTTAGAAATTTGAAATGCGGAAATTTGAAAATCTGAATTTTGGAATTTCCGAATTTAGGCATTTCCGGAAAAAGCAAAAAAAAGAATAAAGCAAAAACGAACAAATTTTTTGTCGGTGCACATGTCTAGTGCCTCCTCATCAGTGCAGCCTCATCATCGCACATCAGTGAAGGAGAAAACTTTCCTGTTTGCAAAATTTTAGAACAAATTCTGAAAACCTTTTTTTTTTCTTTTCAAAATTTTCGGTCTTTATTTGTTCATGTAGCAAAAAATAAAAATACCACCAAAAGAAAGCTCTATTTGTGTGAAAAAAAAAAACAATAAAAATCTTATATGGGTACAGCGTTTGCATGACCGCGCAATTGTCATTCAAAGTGCGACAGCCAGTGGCGTCACCGGGGGGTGGCTTTTGGGGCTATAGCCCCGAGTCTCTGTAGTGGTCCCTGAGGGGAGGCTCTCTAGTGACCCTGATGTAAGTGGGGGACTCTCTGGGGACCCTGATGTAAGTGGGGGACTCTCTGGGGACCCTGATGTAAGTGGGGGACTCTCTGGGGACCCTGATGTAAGTGGGGGACTCTCTGGGGACCCTGATGTAAGTGGGGGACTCTCTGGGGATATACAAACACACACATGTATATTACTGTATATACATGTGTATGCCCACCCAAGCGTATGACTTTCTTTACTACACTGCTATGGGCTCTAGCCCCAAATCTTTTGTAGACCTAGCAACGCCCCTGGTGACAGCGCTGAAAGCTGAAAATTGGCCTGGGCAAACCCAATGCAGGGGGCCCATCTGAATGCCACCTAGTACTGACGTGGGTTATGTGAAGTGCAGTCTTGCAATGATCGGTCCACTTTAATTTGACCTCTCTTTTTGTTTTTCAGTGTGTAAGAGAATTTGGGATAACATTACATGCTGGCCATCGGCATCAGTCGGAGAGGTCGTCGTGTTGCAATGTCCGGGATACTTTAGCATGTTCACTACCTCTGCCGTGAATGGTGAGTCAATTCCTATGGTCGTTTGCTGATGTGATATCTGAGGAATGGCTTGGTTGGCCTAAAACAAAAAGTGTTCTAATTGAACGGGGAATGGCTGCTGCACACGTTTTTTCTCCCCCAGGGTGGGTCAGAAAGGGCATTGCGTCTAAAGTCTTAAAAATATTCATTGGTGGTAAAGTGAAACCAGAATCAGAAGGCTCCTCGTGCTAAGTCAAAGATTTATCAAGAATGGTGCAGGTCGGGATATACAGCTAAACTACAACTTAAGCACGCATGGGAGCTGTGGGGTGTAGGATTATGCTAAAAAGTCCATAGGTCCAAAGATATCTGTGGCAGCTCCTCAATGAGACTGAAGTGATCTCTGCAATATATAAAGGAAACAGCAGAGGGTGCCAACTAAGTGCAGTATATAGGACTCTCTGCCTCCACCCCATATACTGCACCTAATTGCTGCCCTCTGCTTTTTCCTTCTCATGCTAAGTGCAGATCTTTTAGGGCCCATTTAGATCTATGCCTGTGCCTAGGGGTGGGTTTTTTTTTTTTTTTTGTCTTATTAGGGAGGTGCGTTGACATGCAATACTGACACAAATTTGATGATACCTGTTGACAGTGTATAAAAACATATGTGGCAGCATTTTGTTGCACTGCCTTTGACTTTTAAGGGTCTCCCAATATACCATGTTGTAGAATGAAGTGGACAGTATGGGGTATATTTACTAAAATCAGGCAGCTGAGCTGATCTGTGCAGAACTTTACAGTACAGTTTTAGTAAATCCCCCCCCCCCCCCCCCCTGCTTGTCGGCTACATTGTGCTACAGAAAAAATGGCAACCGGTCAGACTTACAACAGACTCACTGTAACCCAAACTGATCCAGATAGTGTGAGATGGCTTTAGCTCTACTCTCCACCTGCAGGAGAGGTCTTACATTGGTGGTCAGTGGAACAGGTTCTCCTTACTTACATTGGTGGTCAGAGGAGCAGGTCCTCCTTACGTTGGTGGTCAGAGGAGCAGGTTCTCCTTACGTTGGTGGTCAGAGGAGCAGGTTCTCCTTACATTGGTGTTCAGAGGAGCAGGTTCTCCTTACCTGGGTGGTCAGAGGAGCAGGTTCTCCTTACATTGGTGGTCAGAGGAGCAGGTTCTCCTTACATTGGTGGTCAGAGGAGCAGGTTCTCCTTACACTGGTGGTCAGAGGAGCAGGTTCTCCTTACACTGGTGGTCAGAGGAGCAGGTTCTCCTTACATTGGTGGTCAGAGGAGCAGGTTCTCCTCACATTGGTGGTCAGAGGAGCAGGTTCTCCTTACATTGGTGGTCAGAGGAGCAGGTTCTCCTCACATTGGTGGTCAGAGGAGCAGGTTCTCCTTACATTGGTGGTCAGAGGAGCAGGTTCTCCTTACATTGGTGGTCAGAGGAGCAGGTTCTCCTTACATTGGTGGTCAGAGGAGCAGGTTCTCTTTACACTGGTGGTCAGGGGACCAGGTTCTCCTTACATTGGTGGTCAGAGGAGCAGGTTCTCCTTACACTGGTGGTCAGAGGAGCAGGTCTTCCTTACACTGGTGGTCCGTGGCAAAAGGTCCCCTTACTTTGGTTGTCAGTGGAGCAGGATCCTCCTATATTGGTGGTCAGTGCTGATGGGCCCACCCCCATTGGGGGTCAGTGGGGAAAGTGCCCCCCCTCCCCCTTGCAATGAGGGTATTGGGAAGAATTACCCCCACATTTGCAGTCACTGGGAAGAATGACTGCAAATGTAAGGGCTCCTACAGAAATCGTTCACTGCATAAGGAACCATTAGCTATTTCTAGAGCAGTGGTTCTCAACTCCTGTCCTCAGAACCCACTAACAGGCCAGATTTTAAGTATTACCTTGGGGGGGATGCAGACTGGAATACTGCAATCCCTGAGCAGAAAATGATATCACCTGTGATGTGTTTCAGTTATCTTGCAAACCTGGCCTGTTAGTGGGTCCTTAGGACAGGAGTTGAGAACCAATGTTCTAGAGGAACCCTAGGGTTCCAAGGAACCTTGGTTGAGCAAGGCTGGTCTGTTCTATCGTAGATGATAATAATAGGGTACATAACACAACACCGCCACAGAAACAGATGTGGTTTCCAAATATGACAAACATGGAACATCAGTATTCATAAAATAATTAGTTCTTCAAACTCCCACTTATATCCAGTATTTTAAGTTAGATCCAAATACCCGCAAAGGTTTCTACGCTCCAGAGTCTCCTCTCATAGGTAGATAAAGATCATAGTGTATGTGTGGAAATTCTGTATTATGTACACCAATGAGTTAAGTAGCATTCTAAGTAGGTCAGTGAGGCCACCAAGTTGAACATACATAAATCTGATAACTACGTTTAATTGCCTCAGCATAGTAGCAAAGTCCATGAAATGATGGTAAACAAGTTCTGGTCATTTGCACAAAGTGGTGTCTTATAATGAGGCCAATTACGCTCATAGTGGTGCAAAAAAACAATTTCCGATAGACGGGAATATTCCAGTAGGTGACAACGTGAAGAGAGTAATGATAGACCCACCAACGTAAATATATACGCGTGGCTGTATGTCTGATTGGGCCTATGCAGCAATGGTTAACAGCTCAGAATACAAATAATGGATTCAACTCAGAAAGACCACAACGGGATTGTCCTTAAAGTTTCTGCAAGGTAGAGTTTGATAGCAGCTCACAGCCTTGTATGCAACACCAGAAGAGAGTACATCAGGACGGCTGGATATTACGAGCATTCCCACCCATTTGTGTACATGCAGCCTTGGGATGGGGAATGCCCCGGTTGCGGCTGTGGGATGGGGCATGCCCCGGTTGCAGCTGATTGGGTCAGCAGGGATGCGATCATGTGGCAGTTTCCCATGGGTTCCTCAATTGGGGTTCAGACTGAGTTTGGATGGAACCCAGCTCATCACTACTTTTAATTAAAGAAGATACTTTGTTATCTCTTTTTCTTTATCTCTTTTTCTTGAAGGCTTGGGGAGTATCCCCATTTAGACCAAAATAATGGATTGATCTCACAAAGTCTAAAATTAAATGGCCTTGAAAGTCTCTGCAAAGTAGAGTTCATTAGCGGTCACAGTCTCATATGGAATGCCAGGAGGAAATCCATCAGGTCAGCTGATGTAGCACCCTCCTAGTTTAGGCTGCTAGGTAAATTTAGTTTAGCTTCTCTGTAAACAGTGGAGCAGGGGTTGATTGCTTAGGGCTGCTCAGTGTTTTGCAGGCTGCAGTTTTGCTACTTCTCCCTGTCTTCTTGAGGCTCCTAAAAGCATAGTAGGAGGAGAACAGAACAAGCGGCCTGAAAATGTATGGAACTCCAGCCAATCACTGGGAGGTGTGCCCAGAAGGTGGAGGGAGGGCCCATGAGTAGTTTGAGGCCTGAGTAGCAACAGCAGTGTTCCTAGGTCCAGTCCTGCAGGAGGAAACCCCTGTACAATGGCTCTGCCCCTGAGACAGAAGCCTGGGAGGACGCCAGCCTGAAGACACCTCCCAGGAAGGCCTAGCTGGGGGAGCCAATTTACAAGTCCTAGTTCAGGGATCCAGTTGGGTCAGGAGAAAACCTGGAGGAAGCTGTGGCAGAGAGCCCAAGTTGTCCAGAAGCAATGTGAGTTTACATCTGCCCCACTAGAAAGAGCCTGGAGAATATCGACAGGAAACAATCGATCATCCTGTGAGTACAAAACCCCAGTGCTGCAGAGTGTGACAGTGTGGTGCTTTGAGACCCTGGAAAGAGTACAGATCGTGGTCAGCCTAGAGATCAAGTGGGACATTTCTTTGGGGTTGTGCAATACAGCCAGAAGTTTGTGAATAGAAGCCAGAAGTCAAGCAGTCCTCAAATTGTACAGTTTTGCAGTTCTGGGGTATCCATTGCTCCCCATCCCTATCTAAGTTCATTGTTCTCCTATTAAAAAAAAAAAAAAAACACAATAAGAAACCCCTAGACCGATCTTTTGAGCTGTGAGACTGGCTGTGTGTGGTCCGAGGTGGGAAATACGACCAAATTTACCAGCTGCTCTTTCGGGGGTGCCCTACACTAGGTACCAGACACATGCTTCACCTTGGGGTGGCTGCCCCAGAGGTTGTGGTCATAGGAATCACTAGTATGCATTAAACGTAAAAAAAAAATAAAGCTAAGTATATCCCAATTCTAAACAGTTTCCAATCAAAAAAAAAAGAAGGAAACAGTAGATGAGTTAATTACAATAAAGAAAGCTAAAAGAAAATAATTAAATAGAAAAATGTATTGGAAAAAAAGAGAAGAAAGAATCTCAATACCTATCATGGCAAAAGTCACTGCATCAATAAAGCCAGCATTTTACATGTATGAAATGTAACTGCCGCTCCAACTTCAGTAACTCTGTCTAGATAAGCCCTTCTCAACCAGAGTGCCGCGACACCCTTGGGTGCCATTTTGGTTTGTCAGGGGCACCATTACAGTGTTAAATGCAGCGTCACTGAAGTGGGCTTTCTTCTGTGGCGCCACACTTGTGTTTGTGCTCATAGTGTGCACCCGATCATGTGATCACTGTGATAGCGAATCACAGTGATCACTAGTGTTAGAACCCACCCCTGTGCTGTTTCTCCCAGTTTGGCAGTACACAGCCATCACATGATTTTATCCCTTCTACAGTCGGGGAATTCCATGCCCCACAGCTTTTGCCAATACTTGTAGACTTCACCTCCGTAACCTCTCTAAAATTCGCCCCTTTTTAAAGAGGAGTTCCCACAAAAAAAAAATAAAAATAAAAGTCAGGAGCTACAAATACTGCAGCTGCTGACTTTTAATAATCGGACACTTACCTGTCCCAGGGTCCAGCGATGTGGGGGATTGGAAGCCCCGCTCGTCTCCCCCCCTCCGTTCGGCGGTGCCGGCATTGCAACTGTGGGCGCTCAGCTGTGGCTTCACAGCCGGGCACCCACTACGCAATCATATGGGACCTGTCATGTGTCCCATATGATTGACAAGAGGGAGGGGGCAGAGCTGAGCCCTTCCTGTGCCGAGGGGAAGTGATGTCACCAGCCCAGGCACTGAAGGAGGCAGACTACGAGGGACCCCCTAGCAACAGGCATTTAGAGGTGAGTAAAAAAAAACTTCCAAATTTTAATTTTTTTTTAGGCACATTAATGTTTATTTTTTTTTTTTTGGGTGGAACACCACTTTAACAAATGAAATCACGAAGCTACTCATTCACTCCCTCGTTATCTCTCCCCTTGACTATTGCAACTCCCTTCTCATTGGCCTGCCTCTCCATAGGCTCCTCCCCTCTTCAGTCTATCATGCTGCTGCCAGACTCCCCTACCTTACCAACCGCACAGTGTCTGCCAACCCTCTCAGCCAAACCCTAGGCTGGCTCCCGATCGCCCAATTCAAAATAATAACCACAACATACAAAGCCATTCACAACTCTGCCCCGAGCTACATCACCAATCTTGTCTCCAAATACCAGCCAAACTGTCCTCTTTACTCCTCTCAAGACCTCCTACTCATAAGCTCCATTTTCTCCTCCTCCCATGCTCGTATCCAGGATTTCTTCAGAGCCTCTCCCATCCTCTGGAACTCTCTACCTCAACCTGTCCAGCTATCTCCTACTCTTGCTGCCTTCAGGCGATCCCTAAAATCTCATCTCTTCAGGGAAGCCTATCACATCTCCAACTAATCTTCTACCACTTCCATCAGCTCATTCCCCACAGTTACAACCTTTTGTATCACCTGCCCCACCCTATTAGATTGTAAGCTCTTCTGAGCAGGGCCCTCTTAATCCTCTTGTATTTTATTGTATTGTCTCCCTTTTAAGTGCTGTGTAAACTCTTGGCGATATATAAATTCTGTATAATAATAATAATAATAATAATAATCTTAGACTCTGATTTCTCCTGCACCCCCCACATCCAATCACTGACTAAAACTTGCCGCCTTAACCTCCGCAACATTTCCAGAATTTGCCCCTTTCTGACTAACGACACCACAAAACAACTTATTTCCTTGACTACTGCAACTCCCTCCTCACTGGCCTACCTTCAGACCCCTTTCACACTGGAGGCGTTTTTCAGGCTCTAAAGGGCTAAAAATAACACCTGTAAAGCGCCTGAAAAACTCCTCCCCTGCCACCCCAGTGTGAAAGCCTGAGTGCTTTCACATTGGGGTGCTGCACTGGCAGGACGTTAAAAAAAAGTTTTGTAAGCAGCATCTTTGGGATGGTGGAGGAGCGGTGTATACACGGGCGCATTTAACCCATTCCTCGGCCGCAAGCGGGGGTTAAAAGCACCCCGTTAGTGCCTGAATAGCGCCACTAAAACAGCGGTAAAGCACGCTAAAACCCGCGGCACAGTGTGAAAGGGCTCTTACACAGGCTATCCCCCCTTCAGTCTTTTATGAATGCTGCTGCTAGACTAGGGGTCTCCAAACTGCAGCCCGCAGGCCGGATGTGGCCCTTTTCTTGCCTCTATCCTGCCCTTGGGGCACTATTCCTCCCACTGACACCAATGATAGGGATTTAATTTTCCCACTGACACCAGAGATGGGGCACTATTCCTCCCACTGACACCAATGATAGGGATCTAATTTTCCCACTGACACCAAAGATGGGGCACTATTCCTTCCACTGACACCATAGAAAGGGATCTAATTTTCCCACTGACACCAAAGATGGGGCACTATTCCTCCCACTGACACCAATGATAGTGATCTAATTTTCCCACTGACACCAAAGATGAGGCACTATTCCTCCCACTGACACCAATGATAGGGATCTAATTTTCCCACTGACACCAGAGATGGGGCACTATTCCTTCCACTGACACCAATGATAGGGATCTAATTTTCCCACTGACACCAAAGATGGGGCACTATTCCTCCCACTGACACCAGAGATGGGGCACTATTCCTCCCACTGACACCATAGATAGGGATCTAATTTCCCCCCTGACACCAAAGATGAGGCACTATTCCGCCCACTGACACCAATGATAGTGATCTAATTTTCCCACTGACACCAAAGATGGGGCACTATTCCTCCCACTGACACCAATGATAGGGATCTAATTTTCCCACTGACACCAGAGATGGGGCACTATTCCTCCCACTGACACCAATGATAGGGATCTAATTTTCCCACTGACACCAAAGATGGGGCACTATTCCTCCCACTGACACCAATGAGAGGGATCTAATTTTTCCACTGACACCCGAGAGGTGGGAACTATTCCTCACACTGGCACCAATGATGTAATTAGTTGCTCCGACCAAGCCTATGGCATTGGCATTGTTTACTCACACCAATGCCAGGGCATTTTCCACTCTTAATGGCCAAAGTCCGGCCCCCCTAAAGTTTGAAGGGCAGTAAACTGGCCCTTTGTTTTGAAAGTTTGGGGACCCCTCTGTTAGACTAATACACCTTACCTCTTATAATGCACCACCAGCCACAACTCCTCACCTCATTTCAACCGAAAAAAAAAAAAAAAGATTTATTTCCAAAGAGGAAGATCTAAGAGGCCCCGATCATCGAGGGGTCACATTTGTTACAACCTCCTTTTCCGAGCATGTACACTGAAAATCAGAGCCGTATTGATTTTGGACATCCTTATCTAAAACAAAGAGACGGCCTTTTAGCTTCTCTCCGGAGATCATCGTCAATAGCGCACATTAAGTCATTTGCTGTGAAAGAATAACCTGCTCCTCGACAAAAGGTTTTCCATCCCGCTGTCACAAGACGCCGTGCTCCGCGCTGACCTTTGTTTGTGGAAAATTCTGTGTCTGCGGCCTTTTTCAGTTCAGCTCCACTCTTAGCAAGAGATCTTTCCGTTTACAGACTTGTTTTTTCTTTTGTTTTGTTTTTTTGTTTTTCACTAATGGAGAAGAGTAAAGACAAGTGACATGTGACACAGGGGTTATGTGGTCTGGTTCAGCGAGAGGCTGAATATTTTACTGAAGAAAAAAAAAAAAAGAAGTGGAAAAAGAACGACATTTAGTACACCATATGCAGTCCAGTGCTTTATTTTATTTTTTGGGGGGGGAATTTTCTTTCTAATGAAAAAATTTGCATATGCACACACAAAAAAAAAAAAAAAAAAATACATAGACACAATACAAAATTACAAAAAAGAACAAGCTGCAATTATAACAAAGCAAAACAAATTAAAAAAGCTCAACAAAAAAGTCGATTTTAGTCGTTAATACAGCAAGTGTAGTCCAGTGCGTTTTAATTCTGCATATAAAAGAAATCTGCAGCAATTGGATAAATACGTGAAAAGATAAATGAGTGAGCTGTCAGCTGCATTTACTGAAGGACCAGTAGTCTATGTGAAATCTAAAGTTTGACCATATAAATGCTCAAAAAAAAATTCAAAAATTTGTGTCTACACAAATAAATAAAATTACAAACTCCGAAATTCATCACTATTGGTGCATAAAATAAATAGATCCCTAAATATACAGTGGGGCAAAAAAGTATTTAGTCAGCCACCTATTGTGCAAGTTCTCCCACTTAAAAAGATGGCCTGTAATTGTCATCATAGGTACCGCAACTATGAGAGACAAAATGTGGAAACAAATCCAGACAATCACATTGTCTGATTTTTGAAAGAATTTATTTGCAAATTATGGTGGAAAATAAGTATTTGGTCATCTACAAACAAGCAAGATTTCTGGCTCTCACAGACCTGTATCTTCTTCTTTAGGAGGCTCCTCTGTCCTCCACTCATTACCTGTATTAATGGCACCTGTTTGAACATGTTATCAATATAAAAGACACCTGTCCACAACCTCAAACAGTCACTCTCCAAACTCCACTATGGTGAAGACCAAAGAGCTGTCGAAGGACACCAGAAAAAAAATTGTAGACCTGCACCAGGCTGGGGAGACTGAATCTGCAATAGGCAAGTAGCTTGGTGTAAAGAAATCAACTGTGGGAGCAATAATTAGAAAATGGAAGACATACAAGACCACTGATAATCTCCCTCGATCTGGGGCTCCACGCAAGATCTCACTCCGTGGGGTCAAAATGATCACAAGAACGGTGAGCAAAAATCCCAGAACACACACGGGGGAACCTAGTGAATGACCTGCAGAGAGCTGGGACCAACGTAACAAAGGTTACCCATCAGTAACACACTACGCCGCCAGGGACTCAGATCCTGCAGTGCCAGACGTGTCCCCCTGCTTGAGCCAGTACATGTCCGGGCCCATCTGAGGTTTGCTAGAGAGCATTTGGATGATCCAGAAGAGGATTGGGAGAATGTCATATGGTCAGATGAAACCAAAGTAGAACTGTTTGGTAGAAACACAACTCGTCGTGTTTGGAGGAGAGAGAATGCTGAGTTGCAACCAAAGAACACCATACCTACTGTGAAGCATGGGGGTGGCACCATCATGCTTTGGGGCTGTTTCTCTGCAAAGGGAACAGGACGACTGATCCGTGTACATGAAAGAATGAATGGGGCCATGTATCATGAGATTTTGAGTGCAAACCTCCTCCCATCAGCAAGGGCATTGAAGATGAAACGTGGCTGGGTCTTTCAGCATGACAATGATCCCAAACACACCGCCTGGGCAATGAAGGAGTGGCTTCGTAAGAAGCATTTCAAGGTCTTGGAGTGGCCTAGCCAGTCTCCAGATCTCAACCCCATAGAAAACCTTTGGAGGGAGTTGAAAGTCCGTGTTGCCCAACGACAGCCCCAAAACATCATTGCGCTAGAGGAGATCTGCATGGAGGAATGGGCCAACATACCAGCAACAGTGTGTGACAGCCTTGTGAAGACTTACAGAAATCGTTTGACCTCTGTCATTGCCAACAAAGGATATATAACAAAGTATTGAGATGAACTTTTGATATTGACAAAATACTTATTTTCCACCATAATTTGCAAATAAATTCTTTCAAAAAGCAGACAATGTGATTGTCTGGATTTGTTTCCGCATTTTGTCTCTCATAGTTGAGGTATACCTATGATGACAATTACAGGCCTCTCTCATCTTTTTAAGTGGGAGAACTTGCACAATTGGTGGCTGACTAAATACTTTTTTGCCCCACTGTACATATATGCAGTACTTTTTTTCCCCAGAGAATAGGTGCAGGAACTTCCGTTTTCAGAGTCATCCTTTGTCTCCACCCCCTACCCACCTCCGAGCACTGTTCTTTGGTTTCACCCCCTACCCACCTCTGAGCACTGTTCTTTGGTTTCACCCCCTACCCACCTCCGAGCACTGTTCTTTGGTTCCACCCCTTACCCATCTCCAAGCACTGTTCTTTGGTTCCACCCCCTACCCATCTCCGAGCACTGTTCTTTGGTTCCACCCCCTACCCACCTCCGAACACTGTTCCTTGGTTCCACCCCCTACCCACCTCCGAGCACTGTTCCTTGGTGCCACCCCCTACCCACCTCCGATATCTGCTCCTTGGTTCCACCCTATACCCACCTCCGATATCTGCTCCTTGGTTCCACCCCCTACCCACTTCCGAGCACTTTTCCTTGGTTCCACCCCCTATCCACCTCCCCAGTACCGCCCCTTTTAGAGAATACAGAACCGAGTAACATTTGTGGTACTAAGTAATTCGTATGGAATTTGTTAATGATAATAAGAAAAGCAGTAAAAAAAAAATCCCCTGCAGCCAACAAAAGATCCCCCCCAACAACAATGGACCACTCGCAACACAATATCCCCCAACAACAATAGAACCCCAGTGGGAATGCAATGAAGACTGTAGGTGACCAGCAGGAGCTGCGGGTGCAGTGGAGATGCAATGAAGACTGTAGGTGACCAATGGGAGCTGTGGGTGCAGTGGGGATGCAATGAAGACTGCAGGTGACCAGCAGGAGCTGCGGGTGCAGTGGGGATGCAATGAAGACTGTAGGTGACCAGCGGGAGCTGCGCGGATGCAATGAAGACTGTAGGTGACCAGCGGGAGCAGAGAAGATGCACGGGAGACTTTGGGTGTGCCTGAGCACCAGTGGGGCTGTGACCATAGCAGAGATGCATTGGAGACTGTAGATCATGGGTGCTCAACCTGTGGCCCTCCAGTTGTGGATTTACAAGTCCCATGAGGCATTGCAAGGCTGAGAGTTGCAAGCATGACTTCCACAGGCTAAAGCATGATGGGACTTGTAGTTCTGCAACAGCTGGAGGGCCACAGGTTGAGCACCCATATGCTGTAGGTGTTGCATAGGTGCAACAGGGACTGAGACCGTGGATGCAACTGAGGACGAATGGGAGCTGCGGGTGCAGTAGGAGACTGTAGGCATGGCAGAGAAGCAGCAGGGCTGCAAAGGAGACTGTAAGTGTAGCAGGACTGCGAGTGCAGAAGAGATGCTCCCAGTCTGGGTTCTGCTGTAAGGGACTGCAGGAGGCTGATAACACATCAAATTCCGGTACATACACTGCTTGTATTAAAAAAAAAATAAAAAAAAAATATATATATATATATATATATATATATATATATATATATATATATATATATATATATATATATATATATATATATATATATATAATATACAAAATGTGTATTAATGCATACAGAGCCGCACTAATTTGCGCCAATTTACAGCTGATAGAAGAAAAATATTACAGCGCACACATGCAAAAAAGACATTTAACTCAAGCAAGGCTAGTTTAAAACACCTAAGCATTTCTAGAAAAACATTTTCAAAAAATATGGGGATTTGGTCACACCATATTGCTAGATGGTGCTAAGCCCACTTACTGCGACAAAGTACCCCATAATCAGTGGGTCCTACACTATCCATGGAGTGGGAGAACCTGCATCTCTGAACCATGAGAGCATTACACTCTTCTAAATGGGAGAATCATAAGGTCTCCACCCATGACACAAGTGGACACTAATTAAAGGTACTTATGTTATGTAGTGAGGTGCTCCGCACCCAACAGGATTTGGTCAGAATCCATACAAAATACAAACAAAATATTTGGGGGGCACACTCTAAAAAATGCATTAAAGATGGTGCAGCCATAAGACCATACAGTAGAAGAAAAATATTACAGCGCACACATGCAAAAAAGACATTTACCTCAAGCAAGGCTAGTTTAAAACACCTAAGCATTTCTAGAAAAACATTTTCAAAAAATATGGGGATTTGGTCACACCATATTGCTAGATGGTGCTAAGCCCACTTACTGCGACAAAATTTACAGCTGATACTCGAAAAATTAGAATATCGTGCAAAAGTTCATTTATTTCTCTAATGCAACTTAAAAGGTGAAACTATTATATAAGAGAAACTCATTACATGCAAAGCAAGATAGTTCAAGCCGTGATTTGTCATAATTGTGATTGATTATGGCTTACAGCTCATTTAAACCCCAAATCCACAATCTCAGAAAATTTGAATATTGTGAAAAGGTGCGATATTCTAGACTCAAAGTGTCCCACTCTAATCAGCTAATTAAGCCAAAACACCTGCAAAGGGTTCCTGAGCCTTTAAATGGCCTCTGTCTGGTTCAGTAGGAATCGCAATCGTGGGAAAGACTGCTGACCTGACAGTTGTGCAGGAAACCATCATTGACACCCTCCATAAGGAGGGAAAGCCTCAAAAGGTAATTGCAAAAGAAGTTGGATGTTCCCAAAGTGCTGTATCAAAGCACATTAATAGAAAGTTATGTGGAAGAAAAAGGTGCACAAGCAGCAGGGATGACCGCAGCCTGGAGAAGATTGTCGGGAAAAGGCCTTTCAAAAGTGTTGGGGACTTTCACAAGGAGTGGACTGAGGCTGGAGGCATCAAGAGCCACCACACACAGACAGATCCTGGACATGGGCTTCAAATGTCGTATTCCTCTTGTCAAGCCACTCCTAAACAACAAACAACGTCAGAAGCGTCTTACCTGGGCTAAAGAAAAATAGACGTGGTCTGTTGCTCAGTGGTCCAAAGTCCTCTTTTTTGGTCAGAGCAAATTTTGCATCTCCTTTGGAAACCAAGGACCCCGGAGTATGGAGGAAGAATGGAGAGGCCCACACTGAAAGACGCTTGAAGTCCAGTGCGAAGTTTCCTCAGTCTGTGTTGATTTGGGGAGCCGTGTCATCTGCTGGTGTTGGTGGTCCACTGGGCTTCATTAAGTCCAGGGTCAATGCAGCCGTCTACCAGGAGATTTTGGAGCACTTCATGCTTCCTCCCGCAGATGAGCTCTATGGGGATGGTGACTTCATTTTCCAGCAGGACTTGGCACCTGCCCACACTGCCAAAAGCACCAAAACCTGGTTCAATGACTGTGGGATTACTGTGCTTGATTGGCCAGCAAACTCTCCTTGACTCGAACCCCATAGAGAATCTATGAGGCATTGTCAAGAGGAAGATGAGGGACATGAGAACGAACAATGCAGAAGAGCTGAAGGCCGCTATTGAAGCACCCTGGTCTTCCATAACACCTCAGCAGTGCCACAGGCTGATAGCTTCCATGCCACTCCGCATTGAGGCAGTGATATCTGCAAAAGGGGCCCAAACCAAGTACAGTGGAACCTCGGATTACGAGCATAATCCGTTCCAGGAGAATGCTCGTAATCCAAAGCACTTGCATATCAAAGCGAGTTTTCCCATTGAAGTCAATGGAAACGAAAATAATTAGTTCCGCATTGACTTCAATGGGATGCAATACCACATGCGGCCAGAGGCGGGGGGGGCGCCGGAGAGCCTCGGAAACTGCCAAAAAGGCCCAAGGGACACTTCAGCTGACCTCGGCAAACCTCGAAAAGACTCCGTTCACGAGCCTTTCCGAGGTTTGCCGAGGTCAGCCGAACTGTCCTCGGGCCTTTCCGTGCATTTCCAAATGCAGATGATCGGCGCTGTTCGGTTCCGGCGCCCCCCCCCCCACCTCAGGCCAAAAGTGGTACTGCACACCGCTTTCGGCCTGAATCCTGCTCGTTTCGCGCAGACAACACTCGCAAACCGAGCTAGGATTTTTAGAAATACAGTGCTCGTTTTGCGAAACGCTCGTTAACCGCGTTACTCGGAAACCGTGGTTCCACTGTACCGAGTACACATGCATGCTTCTACTTTTCAGAGGTCCGATATTGTTCTATGTACAATCCTTGTTTTATTGATTGCGTGTAATATTCTAATTTTCTGAGATTGTGGATTTGGGGTTTTCATGAGCTGTAAGCCATGATCATCACAATTATGACAAATCACGGCTTGAACTATCTTGCGTTGCATGTAATGAGTTTATCTCAGATATAGGGCTGAAACAACGAACCGATTAATCACCAACTAATCGATTATGAAATTAATCGATTACTATTTTCACTTTCTTTTTAACATTCTGTTTTTAAAATGAATGTAATTTCTGAACGAAAACCACATACACTGTCTGATAATTCCTTTTGACCAGGAAGATTGCTATTATTTCAAAATTTTCCCGTCACTGTGGTTGAAAATGAACGTCGATTTGACCACACTAACTAATTAAAAAATCGAACGAACGTTCTTAAAACAAAATTTTTTTTTTTGAAGCAAGACATTGTTTGTTAAATAAAAAAATTTGATCTCAGAGTCTGATGATATTTACCAGATTCACATTTTAATAGTATATACAGTATATATCCTCTAATAGTATATACAGTATATATCCGCTAATAGTATATACAGTATATATCTCCTCTAATAGTATATACAGTATATATCTCCTCTAATAGTATATACAGCATATCTCTCCTCTAATAGTATATACAGTATATATCCTCTAATAGTATATACAGTATATATCCTCTAATAGTATATACAGTATATATCCTCTAATAGTATATACAGTATATATCTCCTCTAATAGTATATACAGTATATATCTCCTCCAATAGTATATACAGTATATATCTCCTCCAATAGTATATATAGTATATATCTCCTCTAATAGTATATACAGTATATATCTCCTCTAATAGTATATACAGTATATATCTCCTCTAATAGTATATATAGTATATACAGTATATCTCTCTTCTGTCTGTTATTCTCAGAGTGGATTAGATATTTTGCTCCCTAACCATATAGTTGGTTATTTATATTTACCACTGCATAGAGATATATAAGAAAAAATTGCCTTTTTTAAAATCGTTACATATTAACTAAATTATACACCACACTTTTTTTTAAGATTATTAACCGATTAATCGAAACAATAATCGGCCAACTAATCCATTATGAAAATAATCGTTAGTTGCGGCCCTACTCAGATATTAGTTTCACCTTTTTAAGTTGCATTAGTGAAATAAATGAACTTTTGCACGATATTCTAGTTTTTTCGAGTATCACCTGTATATCTGCCTGCAATTCAATTTTTAAGTAAACTTAAGGGGAGGAAAATGGTTATTCAATACCAATCTCCTTTGAAAAAGGAAAGGTGTGTGTGTGTGTGCGGTTTGTGTGTACTTTGATCGCAGAAAAAAAAAAATTGACCTACTTTACACATAGAACTCCCAGATTGCTTTGCTAACTTTAGTTTGGCAAAGTCACAGAAGAGAAAAAAAAAAGAAAAGCCGCAGTTGTAAAGCATGTTTGTAAAAGTAATGTGTTCGTAGCGGGGGGAGGGCGGAGGCATCGTGTACGATATATTAAACGCTTGAGCTTAAACGACACTGACAGCACAAATAGTACGAATGTGGAGATGTCTAAACTAAGGACGGCGAGCGAGAGCGGCATAAAAACAAAGACCTTTACGCTTGGGACCGGATTCTAAAATTGTAAAAAAATACATCTAAAAAAATATTTTTTTTTTTTTTTAAGGGAGCATCAACTATTTATTTTTCTTTTTTTCAAAGCAGCTTAACTAGTTATATATATTTTTTTATTTCATTAATTTCGTTTTATAATAAATTATTTTAATTTCATGAATTAAATTCTTTAAATAATAATAATTGTATTATTTATTAGTTAATTAACATAAATCAAGTGATGGACACTGATAAGTGGCATAGATGTGCACTGATGAGGCGGCACTGGCGTGCACTGATGATCGGTTTCTACGAACCGATCGTTCGTAGGAGAGGCAGAACGTAGTTCTCATAGAGGAAGAGAGAGGTCTTGTGTTCCCGCTAATTTAGGAACACTGATGTCTCTCTTCCTCCAATCAGTCCATCCCCCACACAGTTAGAAATCACTTCCTAGGAGAACACTTAACCCATTGATCGCCCCTGATGTTAACCCCTTCCCTGCCAGTGTCATTAGTACAGGGACAGTGCATATTTTTTTAGCACTGTATTGGTGTCACTGGTCCCCAAAAAGTGTCACTTATGCCCTGTACACACGGTCGGATTTTCCGATGGAAAAAGTGCGATCGGATCGTGTTGTCGGAAATTCCGATCGTGTGTGGGGCTCCATCGGACTTTTTCCGTCGGAATTTTCCGACACACAAAGTTTGAGAGCAGGATATAAAATTTTCCAACAAAATCCGATCGTTTAAATTCCGATCGTTTGTACACAAATCCGACGCACAAAGTGCCACGCATGCTCATAATAAATTACGAGGCGAAAGCTATTGGCTACTGCCCCGTTTATAGTCCCGACGTGCGTGTTTTAAGTCACCGCGTTCAGAACGATCGGATTTTCCGACAACTTTGTGTGACCGTGTGTATGCAAGACAAGTTTGGCCCAAAATCCGTTGGAAAAAATCAGACGGATTTTGTCGGAATGTCCGATCAATGTCCGACCGTGTGTACGGGGCATTAGTGTCAGATTTGTCTGCCGCAATGTCACAGTCCCACTAAAAATCGCTGGTTGTCGCCATTACTAGTAAAAACAATTTAAAAAAAAATAAAACTTCCATAAATATATCCCATAGTTTGTAGACACAATAACTTTTGTGCTTATTGTGATTTTTTTTTTTACCAAAAATATGTAGCAGAATACATTTTGGCCTAAACTGATAAAGAAATTCGATTTTTTTTTTTACATTTTTTTATTATTGGATATGTTTTACAGCAGAAAGTGAAAAAAATATTGGGTTTTTTCAAAATAGTCACTTTTTTTTTGTTTGTAGCGCAAAAAATATAAACCGCAGAGGTGATCAAATACCACCAAAAGAAATCTCCATTTGTGGGAAAAAAAGGACATACTGTATTTATTGGTGTATAACGCTCACTTTTTCACCCTGAAAATCGGGTGCAAATAACGTGGGCCTGTTATACGCCGATACTTCAATTTTAGCTGCCTCGGAGGGGACAGGGAGGGGGGCAGGACGAGCGCCGTCAGATTACTTACAGTGAGAATCTCCTGTTTACTTGGTGGCCTCTGTAATAGAAAGTCCCGTCTCCTGGGCCACCATTAGACCTCTGTTCTGTCTATCATAGGAGATTCTCACTGTATGTAATCTGACGGCGCTCGTCCCACCCCCTCCTTGTCCCCTCTAGGCTGCATTGATGGCAATGGTGAGGCTGCATTGATGGCAATGGCGAGGCTGCTGCATTGATGGCAATGGTGAGGCTGCATTGATGGCAATGGTGAGTCTGCAGATGGCAACTGACCCTTATTTTGCTTCAAAAGTTCCTCATTTAAAATTAAGGTTTTTTTCCTGAAACTAACCTCTTAAAATGAATGTGCGTGGTATACGCCGATAAATACGGTACATTTTATTTGGGTACAGCGTTGCATGAATGTGCGCAATTGTGAGTTAAAGTGCCGTAACGCAGTGCTGTATAGCAAAAAATGGCCTGTTATGAAGGGGGGTAAAACCTTCCGGGGCTGAAGTGGTTAAAGTAGATGAATTTTTTAGTTTCTTTTAAAACGTTACCAAACCCACAACAGTAAAATCAGTCTGTATCTGCAGTAAAGCATGCTTGTTATACTCACTGTGGAACCTAAGGGGTTAATTCTCCGCATTGTGTAAAAAGGCTGCTTGATCCTGTCTTCTCTGATCTCTGATCCTCCCCTTTTTCCACTGTCCCCAGTCCATCTCCTGATAAGACAGAGCCTTTGAAGTCACTCTGCACATGCTCAGTTTGGTGTATACTGCTAGAGAGTTTTTTGTTTTTTTTTAATCTTGGGAGGGTGCATGTGATCAGCACAGGGCCAATCAGCACTGTCCGGACAGAGGGTCAGGGGTCCTGCAGCCTCATAGAACAGTCAAATGAGAATAAAAACTCTCCCTACAAGCTTTAACTAGGCACTGATAGAAGCCACAAGACTGCTGATGAGAAAAGGTATTTAGCAGTTTATATTATACTAAAATAATTACATTTCCATGTTCTGTGTACTGTGGCAGATATAGAGAATTAAGGCTCCTGGGGAGACCAGATATAGTGACTGCAGGGTCCTGGGGAGACTAGATATAGTGAATGCACAGTCATGGAGAGACCAGATATAGTGAATGTAGGGTCCTGGGGAGACCAGATATAGTGACTGCAGGGTCCTGGGGAGACCAGTTATAGTAACTACAGGGTCCTGGGGAGACCAGATATAGTGACTGCAGGGTCCTGGGAAGACCAGATATAGTGACTGCAGGGTCCTGGGGAGACCAGATATAGTGACTGCAGGGTCCTGGGGAGACCAGATATAGTGAATGCAGGGTCCTGGGGAGACCAGATATAGTGAATGCAGGGTCCTGGGGAGACCAGATATAGTGACTGCAGGGTCCTGGGGAGACCAGATATAGTGAATGCAGGGTCCTGGGGAGACCAGATATAGTGAATGCAGGGTCATGGGGAGACCAGATATAGTGAATGCAGGCTCCTGGGGTGACCAGATATAGTGAATGCAGGCTCCTGGGGAGACCAGATACAGTGAATGCAGGCTCCTGGGGAGACCAGATATAGTGAATGCAGGGTCCTGGGGAGACCAGATATAGTGACTGCAGGGTCCTGGGGAGACCAGATATAGTGACTGCAGAGTCATGCAGAGACCAGATATAGTGACTGCAGGGTCCCAGGGAGACCAGATATAGTGACTGCAGGGTCCTGGGGAGACCAGATATAGTGAATGCAGGCTCCTGGGGAGACCAGATATAGTGACTGCAAGGGTCCTGGGGAGACCAGATTTAGTGAATGCAGGCTCCTGGGGAGACCAGATATAGTGAATGCAGGGTCCTGGGGAGACCAGATATAGTGAATGCAGGGTCCTGGGGAGACCAGATATAGTGACTGCAGGGTCCTGGGGAGACCAGATATAGTGAATGCAGGGTCCTGGGGAGACCAGATATAGTGAATGCAGGGTCATGGGGAGACCAGATATAGTGAATGCAGGCTCCTGGGGTGACCAGATATAGTGAATGCAGGCTCCTGGGGAGACCAGATACAGTGAATGCAGGCTCCTGGGGAGACCAGATATAGTGAATGCAGGGTCCTGGGGAGACCAGATATAGTGACTGCAGGGTCCTGGGGAGACCAGATATAGTGACTGCAGAGTCATGCAGAGACCAGATATAGTGACTGCAGAGTCATGCAGAGACCAGATATAGTGACTGCAGGGTCCTGGGGAGACCAGATATAGTGAATGCAGGCTCCTGGGGAGACCAGATATAGTGACTGCAAGGGTCCTGGGGAGACCAGATATAGTGAATGCAGGCTCCTGGGGAGACCAGATATAGTGACTGCAAGGGTCCTGGGGAGACCAGATTTAGTGAATGCAGGCTCCTGGGGAGACCAGATATAGTGAATGCAGGCTCCTGGGGAGACCAGATATAGTGACTGCAGGGTCCTGGGTTTAGTAACACTTTAATTTGAAACATCTTTAGGGCTTGCCATAAATGTATTATTCTTGTGTTGACGCATAAAAAAAATTCTCAACGTTTATTGAAAATCCATTTGGCCCGTTAACGGCAAAAGTGACAAAGTGACACTAATCCCTTTCCATGAGAGGTCCTGGAATTTATGATGTTGGAAAATACTTTGCGGTGAACATCGACCAAAGAGCGAGTCCCGGCCTGGTTGTAAACGCCGCGTACGTATCATTCACCGGAGATCTTTTTTTTTTAGAGGTCAGAGGAGGAAAAATGCACATAGGCTCCAAGTGGCTATAAATTTTGAGCGTCGTTTGTTTCTTGGCCTCTCCGGAGCGCTGTGACTCGGCGCACTCCTCTGCCAAGCTGTTATCATCTTCCTCTTAATGTGCTGTTTTGGAATTCTGGTTATGGGCTGTAAGTGAAAAGCTTTGAACTCCCCAGGGCCTATCTGTTACAGCTTGCTGGCAGATAATAATTTCACATACCATTGCCGTGTCTGGGCGTCCATCAATAGGGTAAAAAAAAAAAACTCAACTGCGGGAAGGGTGCACCTCTCCGAAACTGCGTGGGCTGAATCTTTTCATGAATGCCACGTACAAGCCAGGTTGTTTACCCCCGAAACTCAAAAGGTTCCGAATCCCATGTGACCGTGCAGCCAAAAATACCCGGGCATTCATCTGTCCGAGAGCACACTACAAAACCAAGGGTATTGCCACATACCAGGCTTGGCTGTGGACAGGGGATCTATAAAAAAAAGTCTGTTGTATTAGCATTCAAGCAAAAGCCACAAATAATACCCACTGCGAACCTGTTAAATATGTGAAAAATTGTATTTTCTGTTGTTCTCTAATACCTCAAGAAAATTAAATCTCAAAATAAAATAGCCTAGGGACAATCAACCAGAAGAGAAAATAGTTTAAAACGATAGCCTAACAACATTCAACAAAAATAGCCTACAACAGCACGAGAATATTCAACCAGAAGAGAAAACAGACTAAAACAAAAGTCCAGGACAAAATGCAACCAACAACAGCCTAAGAATGTTCAAAGATGACCTAAGAACATTCAACCAGAAGGGAAATGAGAAGACAATAGCCTAACAGCAATCAACAAATATAGCTTAAAACAGCCTGAGAACATTCAACCAGAAGAGAAAACAGCCTAAAACAAATGTCCAGGACAAAATGCAACCAAAAATAGCCTAAGAATGTCCAGAGATGGCCTAAGAACATTCAACCAGAAGAGAAATTAGTCTAAAATAGTAGCCTTACAGCATTCAACAAAAATAGCTTAAGACAGCACAAAGAACATTCAACCAGAAGAGAAAATAGCCAAAAACAAATGTCCAGGACAAAATTCGAACAAAAATAGTCTAAAATAATGACCTAAGAATGTTCAATCGCAAGAGAAGATTGCCTAAGAACATTCAACCTGAAGATAAATTAGCCTAAACAATAGCCTAACAAAATTCAACAGCTTAAAACAGCCCAAGAACATTCAACCAGAAGAGAACTAGCCTAAAACACAAGTCCAGGACAAAATTTGTTTAAAAATATCCAAAAACAATAACTTAGGCTATCTTCTCTTGAGGTTGAACATTCATAAGAACATTCAATCAGACAAGAAAATTCAACCAATAATAGCCTAAAACTATAGCCTAAGAATGTCCAATCTCAAGAGACGATGGCCTAAGAACATTCAACCAGAAGAGAAATTAGCCTAAAATAATAGCCTAACAAAATTCAACATAAACTGCCTAAAATTGCCCAAGGACATTCAACCAGGAAGAAAATAGCCTAAAACATAAGTCCAGGACAAAATTCGACCAATAATAGCCTAAAACTATAGCCTAAGAATGTCCAATCTCAAGAGACGATGGCCTAAGAACATTCAACCAGAAGAGAAATAGCCTAAAACAAAAGCCTAACAACATTCAAAAAAATAGTCTAAAACAGGCCAAGAACATTCAACCTGAAGAGAAAATAGCTTAAAACAAAAGTCCAGGAGAAAATTCAACCAAAATAGCCTAAAACAATAGCCTAACAGTGTTCAATGACAAGAGAAGATATCCTATGAACATTCAACCTGAAGATCAATTAGCCTAAAACAATGAGCCAGTCTGGATGCTTTCATGAGAGAGCCACTAGCTGAACAGAAAAAAAAAACAGGGTTATGGCTGATAGCTTTAGCCATAACCCCAGTAAACCACTTCAAAGCCGTAATGTGTGTGTGTATATATATATATATATATATATATATATATATATATATATATATATACGTATTGCGGTTATGAAGCACCACAGTCCTATCGTGGCTTCCTTTTAAATTTATTCCAAATTGCACCATCACCCACCCAGTCATCCAATACCGGACATTAATTTTTTTTTTAGAAGGGTTAACTGGACGGGTGCAGTGAGTGGTGTAAGATTACCCTTCAAGGGGGATCAGGAAAATTCATGGCAATGATTTGCAAGTATTGAGGAGCGTAAATCTGTTTAAATCTTTTGAATACATATCAGAAAAATGAAAGGCTAAATCTTCTCTGACATTCTGGAATAAATCACTTGTAGTCCCGCAAAGCGTTTGGGTGTTTATTGATTGAATTTTCTCTAAACCGTACACAAGTGTGACATTTTAGCGAAGCCTGCCTGCACAACGCCGGTGATTAAATAGACGCATTTGTCTTGGTCTTTTTCTCGGGGGATTTAGGAGTTTTTGTTTTTCCTCCCAAATATTCTATCTAAATAGTAAAACGCGGCCAAAAATTAAACAAACACAGAAATAAAATGTGGAAATTGGGCCCCCGGTCTGTTTTACAAGACAAAGTGAGAGGGTCATAAAATCCCGAGTGTTACTTGCGGGAGAACGAGGCGTGCCGATCACATGGCTAAGCAGATTGGACGGAGCGACTTTCATGTCAAAGAGAACATGTTATATTTTCAAAAAGAAACACAATATACTGACCCATATGGATACAGCAGCGTGTTACACCTACCTACCACCTACCTTCTATGTGGGGGGGGAGCCTCTCCTTACCATGTCTGAAATCCCTGGAGACGGGGATGGGATGAGTCCGGGGGGTCACAGTGCAGGGCAGAATACAGATTTGGGCTCCACAATGACAGACCTCGCTGTGTGCGTTCATCATTACAAGTCACAGCCAGGCAGACAGATGGGCGAGGATTTGGATTGTTACCGATTCATACTGAGAAAGTTCTGTCCCTAAAAGAATGCCAGATATCACTGCAAAGGATTTGTTCTGTTGTCATTGAAATATCTATCTATCTATCTATCTATCTATCTATCTATCTATCTATCTATCTATCTATCTATCTATCTATCTATCTATCTATCTATCTTATATCTATTGTCTGTCTACCTGATTATAAACTCTCTAATCTGTCTATCTGTCTATTATTATCTATTTATCATTATCTATCTATCGCAGTGGCGTCGCTAGGGGGTGGCTTTTAGGGCTATAGCCCCGAATCTGGGGCCCATAGCCCAGAGTCTGTGCAGTGGTCCCAGAGGGGAGGCTCTCTGGGGACCCTGATGTAGGTGGGGGACTCTCTGGGGACCCTGATGTAAGTGGGAGGGCTCTCTGGGGATATATACACACACACACGTAAATTAATACATGTGTATGCCCGCCCAAGCGTATGACTTTCTTTACTACGCGGCTATGGGCTCTAGCCCCAAATCTTTTGTAGACCTAGCAACACACCTGATCTATCGTGTGTCTTTTGTCTGTCTGCCTGCTTATAAACTATCTATCTATCTATTCTATCTATTCTATTCTATCTATTCTATCTATTCTATTCTATCTATTCTATCTATCTATCTATCTATCTATCTATCTATCTATCTATCTATCTATCTATCTATCTATCTATCTATCTATCTATCTATCTATCTATCTATCTATCTATCTATCTATCTATCTATCTATCTATCTATCTATCTATCTATTCTATCTATCGTTCTATCTATCTATCGTTCTATCTATCTATCGTTCTATCTATCTATCGTTCTATCTATCTATCGTTCTATCTATCTATCGTTCTATCTATCTATCGTTCTATCGTTCTATCGTTCTATCGTTCTATCGTTCTATCGTTCTATCGTTCTATCGTTCTATCTATCTATCGTTCTATCGTTGGGTATTCTTTGCAAAGTGAAGTTTTACTAAATTTTGGAGCAACTGCAATTTGCAAAATGCACAGTCTATTTGCCTTTAGTAAATCAACCCCCCTATCTACAGTATCTGTCTATAAAAAAAAAGGTTCATTTTAGTTGTAAACAGCCTTGCATGCCTTGTAACAGAATCAAAATGTTAGTATCATTTTAAGGTGGAAAATTTTTAGAATAACATTAAAAACATTTTTATCTATGGTAATATACATTTTTTTGCTTTTGTCTCTTTTTTTTTTTTTTTTTTGCTTTTTTTTTATTTTTTTTTTTTTATTTATTTTCTTTTTGTTCCTTTTTTTTTATCTACAGATTTCATAAAATATAAATTCATTTTTTCAATACGATATCACTCATAAAAAGCCTTGTTTGCCTCATCCACTTGCCGACCACCCTATAGCAGATCTACTGCTACAAGGCAACTGCTGTGAGCAGGATCATGTGTGTGTGTATATATGTATGTGTGTATGTATGTGTGTGTGTATACGTGTATGTGTGTATGTATGTGTGTGTGTATACGTGTATGTGTGTGTCTGTATATGTGTGTGTGTGTGTGTGTGTGTGTGTGTGTGTGTGTGTGTGTGTATGTATGTATATATATATATATATATATATATATGTGTGTGTGTGTGTGTGTGTGTGTGTGTGTGTGTGTATGTATATATATATATATATACAGCAGGAGCTGATCAGCGGGTACCGGGGTATCGATGTCCACCGGCACCCGCCGATCCTTCGGGGGGGGAGGCAGATTGCTGTTCTGTCCGTAGCGGAGTCATGGAATCTGTGCTCCTGCAAGGCAAGGACTAGGATACATGCCTTCCCCTAGTAAAAGCACCTCCCCCACAGTACAAAAAAAACACAGGCTAGGCACACAGTTAACCCTTTGTTTGCCACTGATGTTAACCCCTTCCCTGCCAGTGTTATTAGTACAGTGACGGTGTATATTTTTAGCACTGATCACTGTATTGGTGTCACTGGTCCCCAGTCAAAAGTGTCAGTTATTGTCTGATTGGCAGTCGCATTATCGCAGTTCCGCTATAAGTTGCTGATCGCCACCATTACTAGTAAAAAAATTAATTAATAACAATTCCATAAAGATATCCCGTGGTTTGTAGACGCGATCATTTTTGCACAAACCAATCCATATACGCTTATTGGGGGGGGGGGGGTTTGCTAAAAATAAGTAGCAGAATATATATTGGCCTAAATTTATGAAGAAATTTGATTTTTTTAATGTTTTCTTTATCAAAAACCACCAAAAGCTCTATTTGTGGGAAAAAAATGACATACATTTTATTTGGGTACAGCGTCGCATGACCGCGCAATTGTTTGTTAAAGTAACGCAGTGCCATATCGCAAAAAGTGGACTGGTCATGAATGGGGGGAGCGCTAAATCTTCAGGAGGTCTTGTGGTTAAAAAAAAGAAATAGATGTTTTGTATCAGTAAGTGGCGATTCACACTGGGGCGGCTTCAAAAGTCATCTGACTCTGAAGCCGCCCCGCACATTGCGACCTCAGCGCGGCTTCCAAACAGGTTCTTCAATAGAAGTCAATGCAAGCCGCTCTGAAGTCGCCCCCCCCCCCCCCAAATAGTACAGGAACCTTTTTTCTTGACTTGAGTCACTCCTGTTAGAACAGTTCCATTGCACTGAATGGAGCGTGACTTGTCAGGTAGCTAAGTCGCCTGACAGGTCGCCCCCCCCCCAGTGTGAACCGCCACTTAAAAAAAAAAGTCCATACCAAAAAAATTTCAAAAGTACGAAGGTCCATAAGTTATAGTTGCTCAGGTTGAAAAAAATTCAAGCCAACACAACAAAAATAATTTGAATAAATAGAACACCTCCATATACAGAAGTCTTTTCCCACAGCTGATCCAGAGAATGACAAAAAAAAAAATAAAACTCTAAAAGGCTTGGTTCAATTTGCTTCATCAGGGGGAAAAATAAAAAAATAAGCCCCTTCCTGATCCCGCAGATGAAGATGTGATGTACGAATGGAAGAGCTGAAGTGGTTAAAGAAAGCTAATTTAAAGGCTTTGATACAAACACATAGTAGCTGTAATTAAAGATATGTTTAATCCATTTATTTTTTTTCAGTTGAATCAATAAATCAATTAAATCAACTTCTTTTATCTCCTTCTGAACTTCAGTTTAAAAAAGGATCTGTGATATAAAACGTGGGAGGAAAACTGGAAAAGGAGAGAGATAACCGAGATTGATTTTCTATTTAAGTCCTGGACTTTGTTCATTTCTAGATACTGGGAGCAGATTTAGGTTTATTTGTAGTCCAGCTGGGCTCATTGACCTCTATCAAGTTTAGGGGTGGACCGAACACCCCCCCCCCCCCGGTTTGGTTTGAACCCTATGCGAACCCTATACCCTATTAAAGTCTATGGGACACGAACATGAAAAATCAAAAGTGCTCATTTTAAAGGCTTATATGCAAGCTGTAATGTATTGCCAACTCCCGGCAATATAGAAGAAAAATCAAGGAAAAAAAACAGCGTAGGTCCCCCACCCCCACCCCACAGTTCATACCAGGCCCTTCGGGTCTGGTATGGATATTAAGGGGAACCCCACGCCAAAATTTTTAAAAAATTGGCGTGGGGGTCCCCCTCAAAATCCATACCAGACCCTTATCCGAGCATGCAGCCTGGAAGTCAGGATGGGGGGGGAGTGAGCCCCCATCCCCGAACCATACCAGGGCACATGCCCTCAACATGGGGAGGGTGCTTTGGGGTCCTCCCAAAGCACCTTGACCCTATGTTGATGGGGACAAGTGGCTTTGGGGCCCCCCTTGGTAAAGGGGGCTTCAAGATGCCGATAAGCCCCACCACCCACAGATCTCCACACCCACCGCCCAGGGTTGTCGGGAAGCGGCCCTTGTCCCTATCAGCATGGGGACAAGGTGCTTTGGGTTGGGGGGGGCAGAGCCCGCCCATGTTGAGGGCATATGGCCTGCTATGGTTCAGGAGGGGGGGGCGCAGGATCTGGCGTCCTTCTTTTGTAAAGGGAGCTTCTAGATGCTGATAAGCCCCCCGCCTGCAGATCCCCACACCCCTACCGCCCAGGGTTTTCGGGAAGCGGCACTTGTCTCCATCAACATGGGGACAAGGTGCTTTGGGTTGAGGGGGGCAGAGCCCGCCCATGTTGAGGGCATATGGCCTGCTATGGTTTAGGAGGGGGTCGCAGGATCTGGGGCCCCCTTTGTAAAGGGGGCTTCAAGATGCGGATAACCCCCCCTACCCTCAGATCCTCACACCCCTACCGCCCAGGGTTGTCGAGAAGTGAAAATTGTCCCCATCAACATGGGGACTGGGTGCTTTGGGTTGGGGGGCATATGGCCTGCTATGGTTCTGATGGGGGGGGCAGAGCCCACCCAAGTTGGGGGCATATGGCCTGCTATGGTTCGGGCGGGGGCTTGCTCGTTCCCCCTCCCCCCTTCATCTGGTAAAAGAAGCCTGCGTGACAAAAAAAAATTCTGGTATGTCACAATATACACACATTTCACACTGATAGAAGTCACAAGACTGCTATATTTTGCTGATGAGAAAGGGTATTTAGCAGTTTATATTTACTAAAATAATTGCATTTTCATGTTCTGTGGGAGACTAGATATAGTGAATGCAGGGTCCTGGGGAGACTAGATATAGTGAATTCAGGCTCCTGGGGAGATCAGGTATAGTGAATGCAGGCTTCTGGGGAGACCAGATATAGTGAATGCAGGGTCCTGGGGAGACCAGATATAGTGAATGCAGGGTCCTGGGGAGACCAGATATAGTGAATGCAGGCTCCTCGGGAGACCAGATATAGTGAATTCAGGCTCCTGGGGAGACCAGATATAGTGAATGGAGGCTCCTGGGAAAACCAGATATAGTGAATTCAGGCTCCCGGGGAGACCAGATATAGTGAATGCAGGCTCCTGGTGAGACCAGATATAGTGAATGCAGGCTCCTGGGGAGACCGGATATAGTGACTGCAGAGTTCTAGGGAGACTAGATATAGTAAATTCAAGCTCCTGGGGAGACCAGATATAGTGACTGCAGAGTTGTGGGGAGACCAGATATAGTGACTGCAGAGTTGTGGGGAGACCAGATATAGTGGATGCAGGCTCCTGGGGAGACAGATATAGTGGATGCAGGCTCCTGGGGAGACAGATATAGTGGATGCAAGGTCCTGGGGAGACCAGATATAGTGGATGCAGGGTCCTGGGGAGACCACATATAGTGGATGCAGGGTCCTGGGGAGACCACATATAGTGGATGCAGGGTCCTGGGGAGACCAGATATAGGGGATGCAGGGTCCTGGGGAGACCAGATATAGTGGATGCAAGGTCCTGGGGAGATCAGATATAGTGGATGCAGGGTCCTGGGGAGACCAGATATAGTGGATGCAGGGTCCTGGGGAGACCAGATATAGTGGATGCAGGCTCCTGGGGAGACCAGATATAGTGGATGCAGGCTCCTGGGTTTAGTATCATTTTAAGCAATACAAATGTTTGATGTTTTAATCTTTTTATTGCTTGTTGTGCCTCTCTAACATATGCTCCGTATAATGATAACATGTTTAGTTCCCACTCCCTTACTTCCATTGCTTTCCATTTAATTCAGACCAGATTTGTTATCCTGGAAAGCACATGATACCATTTACACAACAGTTGTAAGACAAGTTCTATAATAAAAAAAAAAAGACCCCCAGAGTAAATTTACAAACACAAATGCAAAATAACAAGTGTCTTCAGGGAAAAAAAAAAATATTATCATGCCGAGCCGTCTAATGTGAAACAGTCCTCCTTCTCCGAGATCTGCAAATCTAGAAAATTAGGCATTCTACAAGTGCAAGCCGTGGTTTGCAGCCCTCGCTTCGTGAGGGGATAGCCCATGAGATTTGGACATTACATGAATAGCTTGTCATAATTTTTATGCAGAGGAATTATACAAATGCAAATAAATATCTCATCAAGGACATGCCAATCAGCCCCTTTTCCGATATGAACCGATGCCCCGCACAGCCCCCGACACCTTCTCTGGCCGGAAATATGCAGACGGAACCTCAGGGATTGCAGAGGTTTATTTGTTGGCACCAACAAGAGAAATTTGCCCGTGGGACTTTTATGAGTTCTGCCACAATGAAATTAATAAGAATATTATTGCAAAATAAGAAAATGTATTTCATGTTACAATGTTAAATAGTGTACATACATTCCTGGAAATTACATACACTATATTACCAAAAGTATTGGGACGCCTGCCTTTACACGCACATGAACTTTAATGGTATCCCAGTCTTAGTCCGTAGGGTTCAGTGTTGAGTTGGCCCACCCTTTGCAGCTATCCATCATCCGAAAATGGAAAGAGTCCATTTAGACAGTCTATTGACTGGAATGGTACCAGCTGATTGGAGAAAAGCCAATGTAGCACCAATATTTAAAAAGGGCCCAAAAAACATCCCTGGGAATTACAGACCAGTTAGCCTAACATCAATAGTATGTAAACTCTTGGAGGGGATGATAAGGGACTATATACAAGATTTTAGTAATAAGAATGATATCATTAGCAGTAATCAGCATGGATTCATGAAGAATCGTTCTTGCCAAACCAATCTATTAACCTTCTATGAGGAGGTGAGTTGCCATCTAGATAAAGGAAGGCCCGTAGACGTGGTGTATCTGGATTTTGCAAAAGCATTTGACACAGTTCCCCATAAACGTTTACTGTACAAAATAAGGTGCGTTGGCATGGACCATAGGGTGAGTACATGGATTGAAAACTGGCTACAAGGGCGTGTTCAGAGGGTGGTGATAAATGGGGAGTACTCGGAATGGTCAGGGGTGGGTAGTGGGGTCCCCCAGGGTTCTGTGCTGGGACCAATCCTATTTAATTTGTTCATAAACGACCTGGAGGATGGGATAAACAGTTCCATCTCTGTATTTGCAGACGATACTAAGCTAAGCAGGGCAATAACTTCTCCGCAGGATGTGGAAATCTTGCAAAAAGACCTGAACAAATTAATGGGGTGGGCGACTACATGGCAAATGAGGTTCAATGTAGAAAAATGTAAAATAATGCATTTGGGTGTTAAAAATATGAATGCAATCTATACACTGGGGGGAGAACCTCTGGGGGAATCTAGGATGGAAAAGGACTTGGGGGTCCTAGTGGATGATAGGCTCAGCAATGGCATGCAATGCCAAGCTGCTGCTAATAAAGCAAACAGAATATTGGCATGCATTAAAAGGGGGATCAACTGCAGAGATAAAACGATAATTCTCCCGCTCTACAAGACTCTGGTCCGCCCGCACCTGGAGTATGCTGTCCAGTTCTGGGCACCAGTCCTCAGGAGGGACGTACTGGAAATGGAGCGAGTACAAAGAAGGGCAACAAAGCTAATAAAGGGTCTGGAGGATCTTAGTTATGAGGAAAGGTTGCGAGCACTGAACTTATTCTCTCTGGAGAAGAGACGCTTGAGAGGGGATATGATTTCAATTTACAAATACTGTACTGGTGACCCCACAATAGGGATAAAACTTTTTCGCAGAAGAGAGTTTAATAAGACTCGTGGCCACTCATTACAATTAGAAGAAAAGAGGTTTAACCTTAAACTACGTAGAGGGTTCTTTACTGTAAGAGCGGCAAGGATGTGGAATTCCCTTCCACAGGCGGTGGTCTCAGCGGGGAGCATTGATAGCTTCAAGAAACTATTAGATAATCACCTGAATGACCGCAATATACAGGGATATGTAATGTAATACTGACACATAATCACACACATAGGTTGGACTTGATGGACTTGTGTCTTTTTTCAACCTCACCTACTATGTAACTATGTAACTATGTATGGCACAACTGCAAACCTACCAAGACATGGCCGTCCACCTAAACTGACCGGCCGGGCAAGGAGAGCATTCATCAGAGAAGAGCCAAGAGGTCCATGGTAACTCTGGAGGAGCTGCAGAGATCCACAGCTCAGGTGGGAGAATCTGTCCACAGGACAACTATTAGTCGTGCTCTCCACAAATCTGCCCTTTATGGAAGAGTGACAAGAAGAAAGCCATTGTTGAAAGAAAGCCATTAAGGCCTCATGTACACTGCTACTGCTAAACGGACGTTTAGGAGCAGTTGGGCTTTTTTTTCAACTGCTCCTGAACTCTCCTCTATGTTATCTTATCAGTACATGTACACAGGGTGGTTTACAGTCGTTTCTAGGCAGTTGAGTTTAGAGGCTTTTTTTGGAACGCAAAAAATGGGTTCAGAAGCTGAGTTTAGAGGCATTTCAAGTGTCTAAACGTGGTAACTCGCATTTAGCCGTGTTTCGTTTACAGGCGTTTTTCATTTTTGTCTATTTTGAAGAAAAATTTAATTTTTAAAAATTTTTTAAAACGCTTCTAAACGCAAACGCGGCATGTAAACGCGGATGGCTTAAACGTGGGTTACTATCTGTCAAGTTAAATCGTTCCGTGCACATGAAGCCATAAGAAGTCCCATTTTCAGTTTGTGAGAAGCCATGTGTTTGGACACAGCAAACATGTGGAAGAAGGTGCTCTGGTCAGATGAGACCAAAATTGAACTTTTTGGCCTTAAAGCAAAATGCTATGTGTGGCGGAAAACTAACACTGCACATCACCCTGAACAAACACCATCCCCACTGTGAAACATGGTGGTGGCAGCATCATGTCATCTTCAGCAGGGACAGGGAAGCTGGTCAGAGTTGATGGGAAGATGGATGGAGCCAAATACAGGGCAATCTTAGAAGAAAACCTGTAAAGCCACATACACACGAGCGGAATGGCCGACAGAAAAAGTCAGACGGAAGCTTTTCATCATCTATTCCGATCGTGTGTAGGCCTCATCGGACTTTTTTTTTCGAAAATTCTGACGGACCTAGAAATGAAACATGTTCTAAATATTTCCGACTGAACCAATTCCTAGCGGGAAAACCGCTCGTCTGTATGCTGTTCCGACGGACCAAAAACGACGCATGCTCTGAAGCAAGTACGAGACGGAAGCTATTGGCTACTGGCTATTGAACTTCCTTTTTCTAGTCCTGTAATAAGTGTCGTACGTCACCGCGTTCTGGACGGTCGGACTTTGGCCGGACTTTGTGTTGACTGTGTGTAGGCAAGACCGCTTGAATGGAATTCCGTCGGAGAAACTTTGGGAGTTTATTCCGACGGCAAAACCGTTCATGTGTATGCGGAATTAGAGTCTGCAAAAGACTTGAGACTGGGGAGAAGGTTCACCTTCTAGCAGGACAACGACCCTAAATGTACAGCCAGAGCTACAATGGAGTGGTTTAGATCAAAGCATATTCATGTATTAGAATGGCCCAGTCACAGTCCAGACCTAAATCCAATTGAGAATCTGTGGCAAGACTTGAAAATTTCTGTTCACAGACGCTCTCCATCCAATCTGACAGAGCTTGAGATATTCTGCAAAGAAGAATGGGCAAAAAATGTCCCTCTCTAGATGTGCAAAGCTGGTAGAGACATCCCCAAAAAGACTCACAGCTGTAATTGCAGTGAAAGGAGGTTCTACAAAGTATTGACTCAGGAGGGCGCTATACAAATGTACCCCCCACACTTTTCACATATTTATTTGTAAAACATTTTGAAAACCATTTATCATTTTCCTTCCACTTCACAATTATGTGCCACTTTGCGTTGGTCTATCCCATAAAATCCCAATAAAATACATTTACGTTTTTTGGTTGTAACATGACAAAATGTGAGAAATTTCAAGGGGTATGAATACTTTTTCAAGGCACTGTAGATAGATAGATAGGCTGGCCATACATTATACAATTTTCTTTTACAACTTTCCTTTAGATTTACCAAAACCATGTAATATGAGGTCACACATAAACACTTTGAATTTTGTATGCAATCAGGCAGGCCCTTGTACGACATAGTTAAAGGTAAATCCAAAGGAGATAGATAGATAGATAGATAGATAGATAGATAGATAGATAGATAGATAGATAGATAGATAGATAGATAGATAGATAGATAGATAGATAGATAGATAGATAGATAGATAGATAGATAGATAGATTAGATAGATAGATAGATAGATAGACAGACACAATGCAGTTAAACTTTCCGTCTGGAGCCACTTCTGGAGAAACTTTTTTGCACCTGTTAATTTTTTTTTGTTCCTCGCTTTGAAAAACAAAATGTGCCAGTTTTTTTTTTTCTTTTTTCAGACAAATCCCCATTGGAAATAACTCTTTCAACATTTTAATCAGGCTTCAAAGCCTCGCTATTTAATATTCCCGCACAGAGCTGAGTTCTTTCAGAACGCCCATAGGTCAACTCATTTCTCTGATTCCCCTTTTTTCCTCGCGGATGGCAATTAACGAGCACCCTTCTATAAAAATAATAAGTACTTTATGTGCCGTCTCTGAACTACTTTCAAGAGGGCTGCTGTGAGAGATAATAGGCGCTAACAGAGCGATTTCTTGGGACACAAAGTGGAACACAACTTCTTCATCTCTGAGAAATGTGCTAAAAATGTTCCCAACGATTTGTCCTAAAGTGTAACTTTTAATGAAAGCAACTATAATACATGTATATGGTGGCTGCATTAGTTTTCTTTTTTTTTTTTTGGTGGATATTTATTCTTTATTTTAACCCAGTCACTCTGCAGGTAACACACTTCCTGTCGTAGGGTGACAACGCTGATTCTCCATAGATACAGTCGGGGAGTGAGCATTGGGCTGCTCTCCTGATTTGGGCTACAGGCACAAGACCAAGTTTGTCCTGGATCTGAGATGGAGGGGAGGACTCTGAGGTGATGGGAGACTTGAATGTGATGAGGAGGAGACTCTGATGTGATAGGGTAACTCTGCTATGGGGGTACTCTGGTGTAATAAGGGGTATTTATGTAAGGGCGGGATTTCTGACTGTGTGATAGGGATGACTGTGTGCTGATGGGGGGCCTCTGATATATAGGGTGGACGTTGATGTGATGGGGGGGCCTCTGGCATGATTGGGGTTTCTGATTTGAAGGGAGGCTCTGATGTGATGGGAAGACCTTTGATGTGAAAAGGGGCTTTTAATGTGACAGGGGGACCTCTGATGTGACGGGGAGACCTCTGATGTGACGGGAAGACCTCTGATGTGACGGGGAGACCTCTGATGTTACGGGGAGACCTCTGATGTTACGGGGAGACCTCTGATGTGACGGGGAGACCTCTGATGTGACGGGAAGACCTCTGATGTGACGGGGAGACCTCTGATGTTACGGGGAGACCTCTGATGTGATGGGGAGACCTCTGATGTGAATGGGTGCTCTGATGCGATGGGGAGACCTCTGATGCGATGGGAAGACCTCTGATGTCAATGGGTGCTCTGATGTGACGGGGGGACCTCTGATGTGACGGGGAGACCTCTGATGTGACGGGGAGGCCTCGGATGTGACGGGGAGGCCTCGGATGTGACGGGGAGGCCTCGGATGTGACGGGGAGACCTCTGATGTGACGGGGAGACCTCTGATGTGACGGGGAGACCTCTGATGTGACGGGGAGACCTCTGATGTGACGGGGAGACCTCTGATGTGAAGGTGTGCTCTGATGTGACGGGGAGACCTCTGATGTGACGGGGAGACCTCTGATGTGACGGGGAGGCCTCTGATGTGACGGGGAGGCCTCTGATGTGACGGGGAGGCCTCTGATGTGACGGGGAGGCCTCTGATGGGACGGGGAGGCCTCTGATGGGACGGGGAGACCTCTGATGTGACGGGGAGACCTCTGATGGGACGGGGAGACCTCTGATGGGACGGGGAGACCTCTGATGGGACGGGGAGACCTCTGATGGGACGGGAGACCTCTGATGCGACAGGGGGACCTCTGATGCGACGGGGAGACCCCTGATGTGACGGGAAGACCCCTGATGTGACGGGAAGACCTCTGATGTGAATGGGTGCTCTGATGCGATGGGGAGACGTCTGATGCGATGGGGAGACCTCTGATGCGATGGGGAGACCTCTGTTGTCATGGGGAGACCTCTGTTGTCATGGGAAGACCTCTGTTGTCATGGGAAGACTTCTGATGTGAAGGGGTGCTCTGATGTCATTGGGAGACCTCTGTGATGAGGGGACCTCTGATGTGATGGGGAGACCTTTGATGTGAAGGGGTGCTCTGATGTCATGGGGAGACATCTGATGTGAAGGGCTGCTCTGATGTGATAGGGAGACCTATGATGTGAAGGGGGGCTCTGATGTGATGGGGAGACCTCTGATGTGATGGGGAGACCTCTGATGTGATGGGGAGACCTCTGATGTGATGGGGAGATCTCTGATGTAATGGGGAGACCTCTGATGTGATGGGAAGACTTCTGATGTGAAGGGGGGCTCTCTGATGTCATGGGGAGACCTCTGATGTGAAGGGGGGCTCTGATGTCATGGAGAGACCTCTGATGTAAAAGGGGGCTTTTGGTGTGATGGGGGACCCCTGTTGTGAATTGGGGCTCTAATGTGATGCGGGGACCTCTATGGGAGTGGGGCTTCTAATGTGATGGCGAGACCTCTGATGTGAATGTGTGCTCTGATGTCATGGGGAGACCTTCGATGTGAAAGGGAGCATTTGATGTGATGGGAGAACCTCTGATGTGAAAGGGAGCTTTAGTTGTAAAGGGGGCTCTAAAGTGATGGGGGACCTCTGATGTGAAAGGAAGCTTCAAATGTAAAGAGGGCTCTGATGGAATGGGTTAACCCATGTGGTCGGGGACCTCTAATGGAAAGGGAGGCTTCTCATGTGAAGATAATTTCATCAGGGTGGGTGTATGCATTGTCCCAGGCTCAGGTTTCCAGTTGATAAGTAACATTTACATTTTGGACTGGGGGGCCTCAAGATCATTTCCAAAGGGTTGTCCCGACTGGAAAAAAAGGCTGAGAAATGCTTTAATAGAGATTGTACAGTCCTCCTTGTATAGTGTATGTTCGGCCTAACCTAAAAAAGCAACAATACAACCCCCCCAGCCCCTCCTCTCTCTCTCTCTCTCTCTCTCGAATGAAGTCATATCTGTCAGTCAGTCATACACAGGGTGTTCCCAAGCATGCAACCAGCGCTTAGCTACCTTAGAATCCCTGCATTGATATTTACATATTTTACAGGATCTCTTCTTGCTTTGTCTCAGACTGGTAAATGGCCGGCGGTGAATAAGACAAATGTTACAAATTTCCGAGATTCATTTAGTATCATTAGGTTTTTACAGCCTCCCTGTCATGCAGCAAATTTTCACAGCTTCAGGATAGAAATGAACATAAATCAGAGAACGGCCATTACGCCGCGCCATTCATCACAGTGTCATCGTACAGAATGGCAAGGACGGCGAGAGTGCCACATTTATCGGAGGGAACGGCGGTGTTATCCTTCAACACATGTTCTCTGTGGCAAGAGGTTCTCCGTGTCACTGGGTGACAAATGATACTGATTAGGAATGAGGACTCGTTATACGAGACAGGAGGACTGTCATCTCCTGATCATATCAGAGGATGGAATGTTCAATCTTCTTAGAGCTCCCTTGTATCCTGATGGTGAACACAGGACGGGCGCCTGCTCCTAATCATGTGATCACTACTGTGAAGATCCGCCCCAGTACTGGTTTCTCCTCTGTAAAAAAAAGAAAAGATACACTGTATCTTCCTAGAGGAGAAGTCTGTGAAAAAAGAAAAAGATTGAATAGATCAGGTCTTGTTCTAGGTTAGCGAATGTCAATACAGCAGTACCTTGGATTACGAGCAGGTTTGTAATCCAAAGCACTCGTATATCAAAGCGAGTTTCCCCATAGGAATCAATGGAAACTCAGATATTCATTCCACAGTGACTGCTGGTGTATGCAGTACTGTATGTGGCCAGAGGTGCGGGGGCTCCGGTGTATGCAGTACCGCATATGGCCAGAGGTGCGGGGGCTCCGGTGTATGCAGTACCGCATATGGCCAGAGGTGCGGGGGCTCCGGTGTATGCAGTACCTCATATGGCCAGAGGTGCGGGGGCTCCGGTGTATGCAGTACCGCATGTGGCCAGAGGTGCGGGGGCTCCGGTGTATGCAGTACCGCATGTGGCCAGAGGTGCAGGGGCTCCGGTGTATGCAGTACCTCATATGGCCAGAGGTGCGGGGGCTCCGGTGTATGCAGTACCTCATATGGCCAGAGGTGCGGGGGCTCCGGTGTATGCAGTACCGCATATGGCCAGAGGTGCGGGGGCTCCGGTGTATGCAGTACCTCATATTGCCAGAGGTGCAGGGGCTCCGGTGTATGCAGTACCGCATGTGGCCAGAGGTGCGGGGGCTCCGGTGTATGCAGTACCTCATATGGCCAGAGGTGCGGGGGCTCCGGTGTATGCAGTACCGCATGTGGCCAGAGGTGCAGGGGCTCCGGTGTATGCAGTACCTCATATGGCCAGAGGTGCGGGGGCTCCGGTGTATGCAGTACCTCATATGGCCAGAGGTGCGGGGGCTCCGGTGTATGCAGTACTGCATGTGGCCAAAGGGACGGGGGTGCCGGAGACGCTCAAGTATTTCAGAGAGTTTCCAAGTGTCTCTGAGCACCACCGGTGCCCCCGCACCTCTGGCCAAATGCGGTACTGCACGCCCCAGCGGCTTGAATCCTGCTCGTCTTGTGAGAACAACGCTCGCAAACCGAGTCAGGATTTAATAAAAAAAATAGCTCGTATTGCGAAATGCTTGTAAACAGGGTTACTCGCCATCCAAGGTTTCACTGTATTAGCATCAGTTACAGCCAATGTGGCTCCAGTGCAACTTGTCACGCGACTTTGGACATGGCAAGTCGCAGCCCATTCTATGTAATGGCACCCAGTGACGGCACAAGGTCATGTAGAGCAGTGGTTCTCAACCTTAGTCCTCAAGTACCCCCAACGGGCCATGTTTCCAGGTTTTCCTTTACTTTGCACAGCTGCTTTAAATCAATACCAATGACATGGTATTGATAAGTGCTATTTTTATCTAAGGGAAGTTCCCAAAACGTAGCCCGTTGGAGGTACTTGAAGACTGAGGTTGAGAACCACTGGTCTAAAGCCCAGGGCAAACATACCAAAAACACTGAGCACTAATCTGCATGCTTACCCCCTAAACATAAATCCCACCCCTCTTCCCCAGTATAAATCCACCCCCCTGCTGAAATCTCCCCTCTCGGGACAAATTTTTGCTCCCCCTTCCCCCCCATCCCCCAAATGCCCCCCCAGAGAATCTGCAGCTCTAATTCTCTACCCCTAAAATTTCCCCTCCTCCTACTCCCCCCCCCTTCAAATCCCCCCCAGCTCAAATTCCCCCCAGATCCCCCCTCCTAGCACAAATCCCCCCCCCCCATCCTCCCACCCTACCTACACAAAGCACAATTCTTAGCACTCACCCTCCCAAATTTCCCCTCCTAGAATACGTAACCCCCTGCCGCCTCCTCCAAACTCCCCCTTCCAACACAAAAGGTTTGATGTGTTGTGTGTTCAGAGATGGTATTCTGCATACCTTGGATGTAACGAGGGGTTATTTGAGTTACTGGTGCCTTTCTATCGTCTGGAACCAGTCTGCCCATTCTCCTCTGACCTCAACAAGCCATTTTCCACCCCACAACCGCCGCTCACTGGATGTTTTCTCTTTTCCCACCATTCATAGCTCCCAACTGTCCCTGATTTGGAGCAATGTCCCTCATTCCTCCTCATTTGTCCCTCATTTTGGTCTGATCTTTAGACTTGATAATGAAATGCACTTTTTATCTATCAAAAAGTATTTTCCAGCCAATCTTGTTTTTTTTTTTGTACAATGCTCCTTAAAGGGGCGCGACAAGGGGGGCGTGTCCCATGCCTGGATACTTTTGCTGATAGGTGTCCCTCATTGCCATCTCAAAAAGTTGGGAGGTATGGCCATTCTCTGTAAACCCGAGAGATGGTCGTGTGTAAGAATCTCAGAAATACTCAGACCAGCCCGTCTAGCACCAAAAACCATGCCACGTCCAAAGTCACTTGAATCCCCTTTCTTCCAAAGAAAGGGGGGGGGGGGCAGAGCCTCACCTGCCATTAACATAAAGAAGAAAAAAAAAAAACAACAATTGTTGTAGCTCGGCGACCTGGGGTCACAGAGACCCCAAATTTGGGAGGGGGGGGGGTTAGGTAGCCGGAGTCCTACCCCACCTCTGGTCAGTTTGGGGCTCCCATCATCTATGGTTCCGGAGATATGGGGCTCCTTGAGCCGCCCAGCCCTCTTAAAATATAACTACTGGCAAAACTTTTCTTTTTTTAGTTTTGGATAGAGTGAAGATGGATTAGAGCCCCTGTCAGTTTTTATTGCTGCCTGTGCCCCCCCCCCCCCCCGTTAGAGAGGGGGAATCACCATCTCTATTTGTCCTGTTTACCATTGTCATTGAAAGTGAAAGTAAAAGAAAATCCCACATTTTGGTTTGTCCACAGAAACGTAATGAAGGAGGAAATCTTCCAATGGGGACACTAATTCTGATGATCTGGGGGGGTCCTCAAAAAATTCCCTTAAAGCGGGGGTTCACCCACACCGCCAAAAAAAAAAAAAATATTAAAAGCCAGCAGCTACAAATACTGCAGCTGCTGACTTAATACATGGCCACTTACCTGTCCCAGGGTCCAGCGATGTCGGCAGGGGACAGAGATTTCCTCTCACTTCCTGTTTGGCTATGGGACAGGAAGTGAAGGGAAATCTCCGCAATGGGACACAGATGGCGGGAAAAAAAAAAATCTGACAGACTTTATTAACTCTAGATTAGAATATATAGTTACATAGTAGGTGAGGTTAAAAAAAGACACAAGTCCATCAAGTCCAACCTATGTGTGTGATTATGTGTCAGTATTACATTACATATCCCTGTATATTGCGGTCATTCAGGTGATTATCTAATAGTTTCTTGAAGCTATCAATGCTCCCCGCTGAGACCACTGCCTGTGGAAGGGAATTCCACATCCTTGCCGCTCTTACAGTAAAGAACCCTCTACGTAGTTTAAGGTTAAACCTCTTTTCTTCTAATTGTAATGAGTGGCCACGAGTCTTATTAAACTCTCTTCTGCGAATAAGTTTTATCCCTATTGTGGGGTCACCAGTACAGTATTTGTAAATTGAAATCATATCCCCTCTCAAGCGTCTCTTCTCCAGAGAGAATAAGTTCAGTGCTCGCAACCTTTCCTCATAACTAAGATCCTCCAGACCCTTTATTAGCTTTGTTGCCCTTCTTTGTACTCGCTCCATTTCCAGTACGTCCCTCCTGAGGACTGGTGCCCAGAACTGGACAGCATACTCCAGGTGCGGCCGGACCAGAGTCTTGTAGAGCGGGAGAATTATCGTTTTATCTCTGCAGTTGATCCCCTTTTTAATGCCAATATTCTGTTTGCTTTGTTAGCAGCAGCTTGGCATTGCATGCCATTGCTGAGCCTATCATCTACTAGGACCCCCAGGTCCTTTTCCATCCTAGATTCCCCCAGAGGTTCTCCCCCCAGTCTATAGATTGCATTCATATTTTTGACACCCAAATGCATTATTTTACATTTTTCTACATTGAACCTCATTTGCCATGTAGTCGCCCACCCCATTAATTTGTTCAGGTCTTTTTGCAAGATTTCCACATCCTGCGGAGAAGTTAAACTCTCCCTTGCTCTATCCAAAATGAAGAAAAAAGTTTTTGCCTATCGTTCTACTTCAGGGGTCTCAAACTGGCGGCCCTCCAGCTGTTGCGGAACTAAAATTCCCAGCATGCCTCTGCCTTTGGGAGTCATGCTTGTAACTGTCAGCCTTGCAATGCCTCATGGGACTTGTAGTTTTGAAAGAGCTGGAGGGCCCGCCAGTTTGAGATTCCTGTTCTACTTTGACTAAAAGGAAAAAAAAAAAAGTGTGTTTATGGGTATAAGATTTACCCACAATATCATGTTTTTCTCACACAGTTAAGAGGGAGAATGAGAATCTGCTGCTGAAAGGGTACAAGCTAAATCATATATTTATATACTATATGTTATAAGATGATCCATACCTCCCAACTTTTTGAGATGGGAATGAGGGACACCTATCGGCAAAAGTATGCAGGCATAGGACACACCCCTTGCCACGCCCCTTAAAGGGAAATTGTACTAAAAAAAAAATTAGTTAAACTCACAAGTGCTTTTTTTTACCACTACTTTTCCTTTATATTGGCTTTTGGAATTTAAAAATGCAGCAATTTAGAAATCAGATGAAAGTTTTAGCGCTGGGAAACACTTTTTGATAGATAAAAAGTGCATTTTATATACAACTATATAGATCAGACCAAAATGAGGGACAAATGAGGAGGAAAGAGGGACAGAGGGCTCCAAATCAGGGACAGTTGGGAGGTATGGATAATCATTTATTATTTATCTATTTACTGTGAAATGACTGGTTGGAAGTTATTACTTCAGACTTCAGTAATTTGTCCATTAAGTCACCTGCTTGAGTACAGATTTTGAAAATATAGTAAATTACCTTAAAAACAATATATAATAATTATTTTAAAATACTCATGGTAATTAACCCCCTTGCCACCCAGGCCAATTCTCTCCAACATGTAAAAATGATCTTTTTTTTTGCTAGAAAATTACTCAGAACCCCCCAAACATTATATATACGGTATATATATATATTGTTTTAGCAGACACCCTAGGGCAGTGATGGCGAACCTTGGCACTGCAGATGTTTTGGAACTAAATTTCCCATCATGCTCTTGCACTTTGCAGTATAGCTGAGCATCATGGGAAGTGTAGTTCCAAAAACATCTGGGATGCCAAGGTTCGCCATCACTGCCCTAGGGAATAAAATGGCGGTTGTTGCAACTTTTTATGTTACATGGTATTGGCACAGCAATTTTTCAAATGCTTTTTTTTTTTTGGAAAGAAACATGAATACAAAAAAAAAAAAAAACACTAAAGTTAGCCCGATTTTATTTTTTTTTGTATACTATGAAAGATGATGTTACGCCGAGTAAATAGATACCTAACATGTCGTGCTTTAAAATTGCGCACATTCATGGAATGACGCCAAACTTCGGTACTTAAAAATCCCCATAGGCGACACTTTAAACATTTTTACAGGTTACATGTTTAGAGGAGTTACATAGGCGGTCTAGTGCTAGAATTATTGCTCTCGGTCTAACGTTTACGCCACAAACATTAGAGCGAGAGCAATAATATACTAGACCTCCTCTGTTACTCTAAACATGTAACCTGTAAACTATAGTGATATAAGTGCGCTAAATAAACTATCTAATGTGTACTATTAATTAATTAAGGCAGATGACAGAGCCACACCATTTAGACCTTAAACAGTATTAATTATATAATACCAAAGGGCATAAGATAGTCCTAGATGGATATATGCATCAAGTCCAAATATTGTACTGACATAAGTGAAAGAAACTGGTGTAAGTGAAAAACCGTCACAGAGTGATTATCTTCCTCATGGAACCTGGTTCGATATATGTTATAACTTCACCCTGGGTTTGTTCACTGTTTCACCGTATGATCAGTTTATGCACTTCTCCCGTATTTAGTTCCATTCATGCAATCAAAAGAAAGGATGTCATTGCGCAATGAACCATACCATTCTAATAATCTCCTTGCCGGATGTAAATAAATGCACTCGCTTGTATGCTACACAAACATCAGCGCATACAGCAGTCAGCCGCTCACCGTGATCTCTCTCCTCGCACCGTGCTGTGTGTACCAATCAGGCACATCGGATGACGTCACCGGCTCCTCCCGACGCGTTGCGTCACATGTCACGTGACTTTATCAAGGGTCAGTAACCTGTAAAAATGTTTAAAGTGTCACCTATGGCGACACTTTAGTATCTGGCTCTGATACTAGCCAGTGCCTCACCAGCCACTCACCTCACCGCAACGTCCCTGCTTTCTGCCCCATTCTGATGCTTGGTTTAAACCTCAGAAAGTCGTCTTCCCCACGTCTAGATGCCTAAATGCATTGAGCTGCTGCCATGTGATTGGCTGATTAGCAATTCGTGTTACCAAGAAGAAAAAAAAGAGGCCAGTGAGTGTATACAGCCCCATCCACACAAACACCCAAAAAAAATAGCAAAATCCACTAATAAAAACAAGTCAGATATCCCAATAATAAGACATATACACAGAGCGGTGGAAATGCCGGATAGTTGACCTCCTGCCATGTAGTTAAGCGTCCCTCCCCGGGGGGGGGGGGTCGTCTCCAAGACAAGTGCGCTTTTAACACGCTGTCATCGCTGAGCTCTCCCGGGAAGGTCGCCAAGGGCAGAACGTTCACAAACTTCCAAAGAGCCGCAAATCCGAATTGATTGTTCATCTGTGGAGTTCCCAACATCGCTCTCGGTGCTTCGTTATGCACATTCAAAATCTACGTTCCACTTCCACACCAACTGTGACCATTTCATTCCCACATGTCAGTCCCAACCTGGGGGGGGCGATTTCAGAGACATCTGTGTCAATGAAAATCGCACCCCCAAATCGGCAAAAGTACTACAGATGCACACCGATTCTGACGGTGCAATTGCCACCGATTTGGCATGCGATTTGTCATGTCAAATCGCATCAATGTGAACCAGGGCTTAAACTGGGATGCAAATTGAGATAACGCCCACGTAGTTTTCCCGGTGGAGGCGATTCTTTTTTTTTTTTTTTTGTGTGATAGAAGAGTGAGCCGACTGTGTGTGCGTGTATAACAGTGGCAGCTGGTGCTCCATTTTTTGTGGGGGCGGCAAACAAACCTCCCGGCACCTCCCCCCATCAATCGGTCGATACCCCAAACCCCCCCATCGCTCGGTCAATCAGCCCCCCTCCCCCACATCCCCATCGCTCGCTCGTCCGCCCACCAGCCCCCCGCACTTTCCCCCATCTAGGTCGCGGGCACCTTCGGCTCCTTACTGCGTCTCCTCCTTGGTGGCTTCGCGGCGGCCTCCCCAGTGTCTCCTCCTCCTCAGCCGCTTCCTCCTCGGCGGCCATTATGGTTGCTTCTCTTCTCTGGCCAATCAGGTTGCTTTCTGATTGGCCGGGAGGAGAATCAGGAAGACAATAGCGAATATGAATTTGCTATTTTCGCACAAATGGGTGGGCTCAGGGCGCAGTGCAATTGGCTTCTATGGGGAAACTCGCTTTGATATGCGAGTGCTTTGGATTAAAAGCATTCTCCTGGAACGGATTATGCTCGTAATCCACGGTTCCACTGCATAGCCCGACGACAAGATCTAAGGTATGCCGAAAGCCAGAAGAGCATGTATGGGTTTTTATAGCGGACCTTCACCCTAATAGGCCCATACGGACGATCAGAAAATCGGACGAAAAATAAAATTTTTGAAGAAATCGTACGATAATTTGATGGTCAGTACACAGTTTTCAAAAAGCCGATCACGACAATTCATGCAGAATTATCCAGATCGTACGATTTTTTGTTTAACCACTAGCCGACCAGCCCAAGCAGATGTACTACGGCAGGTCGGCTCTCCTGCGCCAATCGCCGTACCTGTACGGCGGCTTGCACAGGCGCAGTTGCGGACGGGAGCGTGCGCCCGTGGGTTGGGTGGACTCGATGTCTGCCTGCGACCCACGATCGCGGTGTACAGAGGCAGAAAGGGGAACTGCCTTTGTAAACAAGGCGAATCCCCGTTCTGACAGGTGACATGACAGAGATCTTCTCTTCCCAGTGACACACAGAGATCCCGGTCCTCTCAGGGGAGAGGAGACAGATTGTGTGTTCATACAAAGTATGAACACTGATCTGTCATCTCCCCTAGTCAGTCCCACCCCCCCCCCCCCCCACAGTTAGAACACAAGGAAACACAGTTAACCCCTTGATCGCCCCCTAGTGTTAACCCCTTCCCTGCCAGTGACATTTATACAGTAATCAGAGCATTTTTATAGCAATGATCGCTGTATAATTGTCACTGGTCCCAAAAATGTGTCAAAAGTGTCCAATGTGTCTGCCGCAATATCGCAGTCCTGATAAAAATCGCTAATCGCCACCATTACCAGTAAAAAAAAAAATAATAATAATAATAAAAATGCCATAAATCTATCCCCAATTTTGTAAACATGATAACTTTAGCGCAAACCAATCAATATACACTTATTGCGTTTTTTTTTTACCAATAATATGTAGAAGAATACATATCGGCCTAAACTGAGGAAAAAAAATAGTTTTCTTTTTTTTTTTTTAATTTGATTAATTTTATTATAGCAAAAAGTAAAAGATATTGTTTTTTTTTTTTTTCAAAATTGTCGCTCTTTTTTTGTTTATAGCGCATAAAATAAAAATCGCAGAGGTGATCAAATACCACCAAAAGAAAGCTCTATTTGTGGGGAAAAAAAGGATGTCAATTTTGTTTGGGTGCAACGTCGCACGACCGCGCAATTCTCAGTTAAACCGACGCAGTGCCGAATCAGAAAAAATGGCCTGGTCATTGAGCAGCCAAATCTTCCGGGGCTGAAGTGGTTAACATTATGATATTTTAGTGATTAGGTTTACATCTTCTGTATACGTCCATAAGAACCTGACATATACTAGTGTTCTAAAGCTTTGGTAGTATATAATTTTTTTTATAACAAACAGGATGTGTTTACCTGTATGGCGGTAATGGTGGGCGCTCGCTGTGCGGGAATAACAGTGCCGGTGAAAGCTTTGCATTGGGAAAACAAGGTCACCTACTCAGACTGACAGCCAAGAAAACAGTCTTGTATAGAGCAGCATAAATATAGGTTTTAATCTACGAGACACGCAGCCCGCCAGAAAAACTGTTATTTATATTACAGAGGAGGTTGCCGCAGTACAAGAGAGGGGAATAAAGCAACCAGAATCTAGAGTATTGGGCCCCCTCCATGGTCGGGTCCTCGGGTTTTCATGCTCCCAAGTTGTCCTTTTGCTTCCAGCAGAATGCAGCACCAGTTTACTAAAGGGGCTCATTCACATGTGCTTTAAACTCTAAAGGGCAATAGGCCGTCAGTACATCAGGACTGATCAATTTTCTTATCTACACTATATTGTCAAAAGTATTGGGACACCTGCCTTTACACACACATGAACTTTAACAGCATTCCAGTCTTAGTCCGTAGGGTCCAATATTGGGTTGGCCCACCCTTTGCCGCTATAACAGCTTCAACTCTTTTGGGAAGGCCGTCCACAAGGTTTAGGAGTGTGTCTATGGGAATGTTTGACCATTCTTCCAGAAGAGCATTTGTGAGGCCAGGCACTGATGTTGGACGATTAGGCCTGGCTCGCAGTCTCCTCTCTAATTCATCCCGAAGGTGTTCTATCGGGTTGAGGTCAGGATTCTGTGCAGGCCAGTCAAGTTCCTCCACCCCAAACTCGCTCATCCATGTCTTTATGGACCTTGCTTTGGGCACTGGTGGGCAGTCATGTTGGAACAGGAAGGGGCCATCCCCAAACTGTTCCCACAAAGTTGGGAGCATAAAATTGTCCAAAATGTCTTGGTATGCTGACGCCTTAAAATTTCCCTTCACTGGAACTAAGGGGCCAAGCCCAACCCCTGAAAAACAACCCCCACACCATAATCCCCCCTCCACCAAATGAGTTGGACCAGTGCACAAAGCAAAGTCCATAAAGACATGGATGAGCGAGTTTGAGGTGGAAGAACTTGACTGGCCTGACCTCAACCCGATAGAACCTTTGGGATGAATTAGAGTGGAGACTGTGAGCCAGGCCTTCTCTTCCAACATCAGTGCCTGACCTCACAAATGGGCTTCTGGAAGAATGGTTAAACATTCCCATAGACACACTCCTAAACCTTGTGGACAGCCTTCCCAGAAGAGTTGAAGCTGTTATAGCTGCAAAGGGTGGGCCAACTCAATATTGAACCCTACAGACTAAGACTGGAATGGCATTAAAGTTCATGTGCGTGTAAAGGCAGGTGTCCCAATACTTCTGACAATATAGTGTATATTGACCACCCTATAGATTGGTGACTGAAGATCCACTGATGAGGAGTATATTTTCTGCCAGACAATCAACTCCATTAATATGGATTTTGGAGTCCTTGTACGGCACTTTGGCCCTGACATTTGCCTGTGAGTGCGGGGAGTTTGATAAGACATCAATTTACCAAATGTATTTTTGTGTACAATTTAATAAAATTTATGCTTAAAGGCAATGGCGGGTTGAATGTGCAAGTGAATACCCATCTTTAGAATTTTGAATTGCAGCTATGGCAGGTTTTGCATTGTTACATTGTTCCAGCTTGGACCAAATATATTATTATTAAATTGGTTATGTGCCATACCTGTGGGTTCCCTGTAAAAGCTGAAAATCACAATACTAGGCACCACTACTCCAGTGATCTCCACTAGCGTCCAGGTCCTGTGCCAAGCAGCTTCCCTGCCGCTTACTGAACACGGGAAGTTCCGGGAGAGCCATCCAGGGAGCACTTTGCATTTTCTCAATGAATGCAAAGCATTCTCTGATTGGTCAAGTTGGGGATCATGACCCCCACCTTGCTGCCTCATCCAATCAGAGAATGCTTTGCATTCATTGAGAAAATGTTAAGTGCTCTCTGAATGGTGCCCGTTTTGAGCGACCAACCTTCTGGTGCCTAGAGAATGGCAGCAGGAGTTGGGGGCTGGCCAAAGAAATGCTAAAATAGAAACGCGGCAAAAAGAAAAAAAGGTAAATTTACATTGCGGAAAGGGATAGGAGTTGCAAGAGAGCTAAAGTCGAACTGGAAATTGAAAGTCCACTTTAGGTGTTGAATACAATAGGGAAGGTTTGAAAACCTCCCATGCTCAATTCTTCCATTAAGGTTAATCAATTATAAAATGTATTTTTCAGGCAATGTTTCCAAAAACTGCACCAGTGAAGGATGGTCAGAAATATACCCAGCTTATGCCGCCGCCTGTGGATTCTCTACCAATGACACGCCAGGCGAACAGGTAATTTCTACCCCTTTTTTATTACACGTCGTGTTCAGCACTGTGACTGAGTTTACAAGCAGGCAGTTTCTCCTATGTGCTCCACTTAGTTCAACTGTTTCTAAACCCAAGAACAAAAAGTTGTTCTTATATTGTAACTTGTCAGTCCTTACGTTGTGTTGGAGCTTCATCTTGCAAGATTCAGGGTCTCATCAGAAGAATGGTGTTGTCACACCCCGGAAGTGTAGAAGCTGGGGGAAATGTAAGTATTGTCATATGGAGGTTGCTTAGCTAAATGGTAGGTGCATTTTAGTGAAGTCCATGCCAATCTGAACTGTATTTTAAAGGCTTGGCGGCCAAATTTTATTGAAAACATAAAGAAAAGTCTACAGGCGCAAGGGTTCGTCTTTCGCAAAAAACAGAACATAAAATACAGAACTACCTGGCTCTCTAAACCTTTAGTCCTAGGTCTCCGGCCCACTTACAGTAGTCTTTAGTTGCAGCACCTGGTCTCTGGATAGGGGTTCTCCTGACACCCTTTCACTCTGCTGAGATTTACAGACTCCCTTCAGTCCCCTGTACTCGCTGGTCATCTCAACTTTCTCAGTCTCCTCAGACTCGTGCAGCTGTCCCGACTCTCCCAGTCCTCTGGGTAAGGCATTTCCCCAATATGGGGTTCTGTCTCCTGAGTAGATGACCTTTCTTAATGGGAGCACTCAGCTTTCTCCTGATAGGGGGCCTTTCTCCAAATGGGAGCCCTGAGCTATGATCAGGCATGGCTTATTTACAAATCTGCACACCTGTGTACTCACACAGCCTGCAGGCCTCCAGCAAAACCCAGACACAGGATTGAAGGCTTCATCCAACCCAAGACACTTTGAAGCCTTCAAGCTTTGAGACTTGGACACAGGTTGGAAGGCTTCGTCCCACCCAAGACACTTTGAAGCCTTCAAGCACCCAAATCTGGACACAGAATTGAAGGCTTCATCCAACCGAAGACACTTTGAAGCCTTCAAGCCCTGAAACCTGGGCACAGAATTGAAGACTTCATCCAACCCAAGACACTTTGAAGCCTTCAAGCTTTGAGACTTGGACACAGGTTTGAAGGCTTCGTCCCACCCAAGACACTTTGAAGCCTTCAAGCACCCAAATCTGGACACAGAATTGAAGGCTTCATCCAACCGAAGACACTTTGAAGCCTTCAAGCCCTGAAACCTGGGCACAGAATTGAAGACTTCATCCAACCCAAGACACTTTGAAGCCTTCAAGCTTTGAGACTTGGACACAGGTTTGAAGGCTTCGTCCCACCCAAGACACTTTGAAGCCTTCAAGCACCCAAATCTGGACACAGAATTGAAGGCTTCATCCAACCCAAGACACTTTGAAGCCTTCAAGCCCTGAAACCTGGGCACAGAATTGAAGACTTCATCCAACCCAAGACACTTTGAAGCCTTTAAGCTCAGAGACCTGAACACAATATTGAAGGCTTCGTACCACCCAGGACACTTTGAAGACATCAAGTTCCAAGACCTTGACACAGGATTGAAGGCTTTATCCCACCGAAGACACTTTGAACCTTTTCAAGCTTTAGCTTGCTTTCACATTTTGCATTTTGTAAACATGTGCAAAGTCGTGCTGTGTTTTTTGAGCGTTTGTGCAAGTTTTTGCACCAAACGCATAGGACAGCCCATTAATTACAGTGAGCTGCCCTATGCGCAACATACACGAAAAACTAGCTCATGTACCTTTTTTGAGCGTCCAGCTTCCTACATTTGGTAACTGGATTTTGCCCTGTATGATATGTGGTTTTTTTTTTTTTTTTTTTGCCTCCTTTTTATTTTTTGCCTCTTCTTTTTTTTTCTTTTTTTTTGGTGTGTTTGGGTTGCTGTTAACAATAAATGGCAACACAAGCACGACAGGCATTTTCCAAAATGCGTGCAAAGTTGCGTGATTATTACTTAGTTCAATGGTAGATGTGCTTTAGTGAAGTCCATGCCAGTCCGAACTGTGTTTTAAAGCCTTGGCGGCCCACTTTCATTGAATAAGAAAAGTCCACAGACACAGATGTTAACAGAAAATACCGAGCCACTTGGCTCTCTCAGCCTTTAGTCCTAGCTTCCATCTTTCTGGCTCTCCTGGCCCACTCTGCCGTTAGTTGCGACACCTCACTGCACAGGCCCACACCTGTCCTCTGGATAGGGATTCTCCTGACACCCCGGGTTTTTCACTCTGCTGAGACTTAGACTCCCTCCAGTCTCCTGTACTCACTGGTTGTCTTAGCTCCTCACTCTAGCAGCTGCCCCTACTCTCCCAGTTCTCTGGGTAAGGAATTCCCCCAATATGGGATTCTGTCTCCCAAGTAGATCACCTCTCTTAATAGGAGCACACCTCCCTCCTTGCTGGAGCACATGGCTCTCTCCTGATGGGGGAGCCCTGAGCTATGATCGGTCCTTTCTATAACATATATGCACACCTGTGTACTCACACAGCCTGCAGGCCTTTAGCAAGACCTGTGCAGGGGGTTGAAGGCTTCATCCAACCCAAGACACGTTTTAAGCCTTCAAGCTTCAAGACCTGGATATAGACTTGAAGGCTTCATCCCACCCAAGACACTTTAAAGCCTTCAAGCTTCAAGCTTTGAGACCTGGATACAGCCTTGAAGGCTTCATCTCACGCAAGACACTTTGAAGCCTTCAAGCTTTGAGACCTGGACACAGGATTGAAAGCTTCATTCCACCCAGGACATTTCAAGCTAGACACAGAATTGAAGGCTTCATCCCAGGCAATATACTTTGAAGCCTTTAAGCTTCGAGTTCTGGATACAGGCTTGAAGGCTTCGCTCCACCCAAGACACTTTTAAGCCTTCAAGCGCTGAAACCTGTACACAGAATTGAAGGCTCCATCCAAACCAAGACACTTTGAAGCCTTCAAGCTCTGGGACCTGGTTACAGGATTGAAGGCTTTGTCCCGCTGAAGACACTTTGAAGCATTCAAGCTCCGAAACCTGGACACAGAATTTAAGTCTTCGTCCTGCCCAAGACACTTTGAAGCCTTCAAGTTCTGATACCTAAACACAGGATTGAAGGCTTTGTTCCACCTAGGGCACTTTGAAGACCTCAAGCTCCGAGAACTGGGCACAGAATTGAAGGCTTTGTCCCACGCATAACACTTTGAAGACCTCAAGCTCCAAGAACTGGGCACAGAATTGAAGGCTTTGTCCCATGCATAACACTTTGAAGCCTTCAAGCCCTGAGGCCTGGACACAGGATTGAAGGCTTCATCCCACCAAAGACACTTTGAAGCCTACATGCTCTAGACCCTGATCCGGAATTACAAAACCCAGAGAAAGCTGCAACCACAGTCTTCTTCACTCACAATAAACACATTGTGCATTAATGTGAACCTTGTGTCAATCCTTTATACATTTCCATAGTGGCAGGGCCTTGCATTGTCACAGTATAATAAAGTGGACCTCAAAAGCAGGAGGAGTGCAAGGTCTGGTCTAGCAGGAACCCCTCCACCCCAATCTTTTTTAATCAGTTTTTGGCTGCATTTACATTTTGCAATATGCACAGGGCAGCCCATTGATTTCAGTATGATGCCCTACGCATGACAAACGCAGCAAAGTAGCTCATGTACCTTTTTTGAGCGTCCAGCTTCATGCAATGGGTAACTGCATTTTGCTGCATTTGACGTGTGTTTTTTTTGCCTTTTTTTTTTTTTTTTTCTTTGCTGCGTTTGGGTTGCTGTTGACAATGAATGACGGGCATTTTTCAAAATGTGTGCAAAGTTGCGTGATTTTACACGCATTCACGAAATGCAAAAATGTGAATGCGGCCTCATGTGGCATTTTAGGCATGGGTTCCTCACTTAATAAGCAGATCTTGCGTGGAGCTCAAGCCCAAGCTGTTTTTGTTTTCATCTTTTCCTTTGTCTCTGAAGCCCCCCGACCAATCACCACTTGCTGACCAGCGATGTACCAGTACAATCGCTGGATTGGAAGGGTGATATCTCATCAACACTACAATTTAGAGATGCACCAAAATTTTGGCAGCAGAAACATATCGGCCAAAAATGACTGCAATTTTACCACAATTTTACTGTGCTTATGGTGTGTTTTTCATTGGCCATGTGACTCAAAAACCGCATCAGAAAATTAACAAAGGTACGTTATTGATGTGTTCTTGCTGTATTTTCAGTGCATTTCAACGAGGAGGTGTGTTTTTTTGGTGAGTTTTTTTTCAACTGACCAAAAATGCAGCAAGAAAGTTTTTTAACACCACAACGGAGCAGTGTGAAGAGATATAGTATCTCACAAAAGTGAGTACACCCCTCACATTTTTGTAAATATTTTCTTCTATCTTTTCATGTGACAACACTGAAGATATTACACTTTGCTACAATGTAAAGTAGTGAGTGTACAGCTTGTATAACAGTGTAAATTTGCTGTCCCCTCAAAATAACTCAACACACAGCCATTAATGTCTGAACCACTGGCAGCAAAAGTGAGTACACCCCTAAGTGAAAATGTCCAAATTGGGCCCAAAGTGTCATCATTTTGTGTGGCCACCATTATTTTCCAGCACTGCCTTAACCCTCTTGGGCATGGAGGTCACCAGAGCTTCACAGGTTGCCACTGGAGTCCTCTTCCCCTCCTCCATGACGACATCACGGAGCTGGTGAATGTTAGAGACCTTGCGCTCCTCCACCTTCTATTTGAGGATGTCCCACAGATGCTCAATAGGGTTTAGGTCTGGAGACATGCTTGGCCAGTCCATCACCTTTACCCTCAGCTTCTTTAGCAAGGCAGTGGTCATCTTGGAGGTGTGTTTGGGGTCGTTATCATGTTGGAATACTGCCCTGCGGCCCAGTCTCTGAAGGGAGGGGATCATGCTCTGCTTCAGTATGTCACAGTACATGTTGGCATTTATGGTTCCCTCAATGAACTGTAGCTCCCCAGTGCCGGCAGCACTCATGCAGCCCCAGACCATGACACTCCCACCACCATGCTTGACTGTAGGCAAGACACACTTGTCTTTGTACTCCTCACCTTATTTGCCGCGACACACGCTTGACACCATCTGAACCAAATAAATTTTATCTTGTGCATCATCTTTAGAAGAGGCTTCCTTCTGGGACGACAGCCATGCAGACCAATTTGATGCAGTGTGCGGCGTATGGTCTGAGCACTGGCAGGCTGAAGCACCACCCCTTAAACCTCTGCAGCAATGCTGGCAGCACTCATACGTCTATTTCCCAAAGACAACCTCTGGATATGACGCTGAGCACGTGCACTCAACTTCTTTGGTGGACCATGGCGAGGCCTGTTCTGAGTGGAACCTGTCCTGTTAAACCGCTGTATGGTCTTGCCCATCATGCTGCAGCTCAGTTTCAGGGCCTTTGCAATCTTCTTATAGCCTAGGCCATCTTTATCCACTTCAGCCCCGGAAGGATTTACCCCCTTCCTGACCAGAGCACTTTTTACAATTCGGCACTGCGTCGCTTTAACTGCTAATTGCGCGGTCATGCAATGCTGTACCCAAACGAAATTTGCGTCCTTTTCTTCCCACAAATAGAGCTTTCTTTTGATGGTATTTGATCACCTCTGCCGTTTTTATTTTTTGCGCTATACACGGAAAAAGACCGAAAATTTTGAAAAAAAATGATATTTTCTACTTTTTGTTCTAAAAAAAATCCAATAAACTCAATTTTAGTCATACATTTAGGCCAAAATGTATTCGGCCACATGTCTTTGGTAAAAAAAATGTCAATAAGTGTATATTTATTGGTTTGCGCAAAAGTTATAGCGTCTACAAACTAGGGTACATTTTCTGGAATTTACACAGCCTTTAATTTATGACTGCCTATGTCGATTCTTGAGGTGCTAAAATGGCAGGGCAGTACAAAACCCCCACAAATGACCCCATTTTGGAAAGTAGACACCCCAAGGAATTTGCTGAGAGGCATGTTGAGCCCATTGAATATTCATTTTTTTTGTCCCAAGTGATTGAATAATGACAAAAAAAAAAAAAAAAAAAAAAAAATTACAAAAAGTTGTCACTAAATGATATATTGCTCACACAGGCCATGGGCATATGTGGAATTGCACCCCAAAATACATTTAGCTGCTTCTCCTGAGTACGGGGATACCACATGTGTGGGACTTTTTGGGAGCCTAGCCGCGTACGGGGCCCCGAAAACCAAGCACCGCCTTCAGGATTTCTAAGGGCGTACATTTTTGATTTTACTCCTCACTACCTATCACGGTTTTGAAGGCCATAAAATGCCCAGATGACATAAACCCCCCCCAAATGACCCCATTTTGGAACGTAGACACCCCAAGCTATTTGCTTTGAGGCATGTTGAGTCCATGGAATGTTTTATATTTTGACACAAGTTGCGGGAAAGTGACAATTTTTTTTTTTTTTTTTTTTTTTTTGCACAAAGTTGTCACTAAATGATATATTGCTCACACAGGCCATGGGCATATGTGGAATTGCACCCCAAAATACATTTAGCTGCTTCTCCTGAGTACGGGGATACCACATGTGTGGGACTTTTTAGGAGCCTAGCCGCGTACGGGACCCCGAAAACCAAGCACTGCCTTCAGGATTTCTAAGGGCGTACATTTTTGATTTTACTCCTCACTGCCTATCACAGTTTCGGAGGCCATGGAATGCCCAGGTGGCACAAACCCCCCCCAAATGACCCCATTTTGGAAAGTAGACACCCCAAGCTATTTGCTGAGAGGCATGGTGAGTATTTTGCAGCTCTCATTTGTTTTTGAAAATAAAGAAAGACGAGAAAAAAAAATTTTTTTTTTCTTTTTTCAATTTTCAAAACTTTGTGACAAAAAGTGAGGTCTGCAAAATACTCACTATACCTCTCATCAAATAGCTTGGGGTGTCTACTTTCCAAAATGGGGTCATTTGGGGTTTTTTTTTGCCACCTGGGCATTCCATGGCCCCCGAAACTGTGATAGGCGGTGAAGAGTGAAATCAAAAATTTACGGCCTTAGAAAGCCTGAAGGCGGTGCTTGGTTTTCGGGGTCCCGTACGCGGCTAGGCTCCCAAAAAGTCTCACACATGTGGTATCCCCGTACTCAGGAGAAGCAGCAGAATGTATTTTGGGGTGTAATTTCACATATTCCCATGGCATGTTTGAGCAATATATCATTTAGTGACAACTTTGCGCAAAAAAAAATAAAAAAAATAAAAAATTGTCTCTTTCCCGCAACTTGTGTCACAATATAAATTATTCCATGGACTCAACATGACTCTCAGCAAATAGCTTGGGGTGTCTACTTTCCAAAATGGGGTCATTTGGGGGGGGTTTGAACTGTCCTGGCATTTTATGCACAACATCTAGAAGCTTATGTCACACATCACCCACTCTTCTAACCACTTGAAGACAAAGCCCTTTCTGACACTTATTGTTTACATAAAAAAATAATTTTTTTTTGCAAGAAAATTACTTTGAACCCCCAAACATTATATATTTTTTTTAAAGCAAATGTCCTACAGATTAAAATGGTGGGTGTTTCATTTTTTTTTTTCACACAGTATTTGCGCAGCGATTTTTCAAACGCATTTTTTGGGGAAAAAACACACTTTTTTACATTTTAATGCACTAAAACACACTATATTGCCCAAATGTTTGATGAGATAAAAAAGATGATCTTAGGCCGAGTACATAGATACCAAACATGACATGCTTTAAAATTGCGCACAAACGTGCAGTGGCGACAAACTAAATACATTTTTAAAAGCCTTTAAAAGCCTTTACAGGTTACCACTTTAGATTTACAGAGGAGGTCTACTGCTAAAATTACTGCCCTCGATCTGACCTTCGCGGCGATACCTCACATGCATGGTGCAATTGCTGTTTACATTTGACGCCAGACCAACGCTTGCGTTCACCTTAGCGCGAGAGCAGGGGGGACAGGGGTGCTTTTTTTTTTTTTTTTTTTTTTTTTCTTTATTATTATTATTTTTTTATCTTATTTTTAAACTGTTCCTTTCATTTTTTTTTTTTTTTAAATCATTTTTATTGTTATCTCAGGGAATGTAAATATCCCCTATGATAGCAATAGGTAGTGACAGGTACTCTTTTTTGCAAAAATTGGGGTCTATTAGACCCTAGATTTCTCCTCTGCCCTCAAAGCATCTGATCACACCAAGATCGGTGTGATAAAATGCTTTCCCAATTTCCCAATGGCGCTGTTTACATCCGGCGAAATCTACGTCATAAAATGCTCGTAGCTTCCGGTTTCTTAGGTCATAGAGATGTTTGGAGCCACTCTGGTCTCTGATCAGCTCTATGGTCAGCTGGCTGAATCACCGGCTGCATTTTCAGGTTCCCTGTTGAGACAGGAGAGCCAGAGAAAAACACGGAAGATGTTGGGGGGGGGGGGCATTCCCTCCCACTGCTTGTAAAAGCAGTCTAGAGGCTAATTAGCCACTAGGATTGCTTTTACATGAAAGCCGACCGCTGGCTGAAAAGAATGATACCAAGATGATACCTAAACCTGCAGGCATCATTCTGGTATAACCACTCAAAGTCGTGAATGGCATACCTGAAGACAAAAAAATGGTTAACAATAAAGCACAGTAAACGGTAAGGTATAAAAAAATTGCATACCTGAAAAGCAAACATGATAAAACATAATAACAATAACAATAACAATAAAACATTGCAGAATAGAATACAGTAAAAAAGAGCAGAACAATAGAGAGAGAATAGAGAGAGAGAGAACAATAAAACGACAACTATTTTTATTTTATATTTTTGTTTGTGTTTTTTTTTTTTTACACTTTTTTTTGTAACTAACTATAATAACTGTAACCGGTTCCAGGTTCGGGTCTCTCAAAATGCGATGGCATCTTGGGAGACCCTGTGAAAGTGTGCCTAGTCTGTGCAATGTTGTACCCTACGCTAATACTCAACTAGTGCATGGTAGCGTTCAAAACATTCACCAATGCAAAGACCAGGATTGTCAGGACAGGAGGGACAATAATAGCGGGTGTCACGGCTATATCCGCGCTTGCTGCAGACACAACATATTTTTTGGGGGGTTCGCTGGGTAGGGGTACTCGGGAGGACATAAAGAAAATGCCTCTCATGCAGCCGACTGCATTTGGTTGGGGATGTGAATGGGGGAAGTACGGGCGCTGCAGAAGCGGTGGGTTCCCAATTAGGATTGGCGAATGCAGCAGGAAGGGCACTATGGGCATGACGGGCCTGTGTTTGTCTTTTTGGTGGCAGCGGGACACTACTTGTGCTTGCCACCTCACCAGCTTGAACTGCACTTATGGGACTCGCCACGTCACCAAGTGTTACTGCAGTGCTGGTTTGACTACGACCGGGGTGACAGTGATCGATCGATACTGCACTTGGGTGGGCTGGGCCGGGCCGGGCGGAGGGGCAAAACGCAGGTGCTAGCAGGTATCTGGGCTGATCCCGCTAACACTGCGTTTTTGGGAACCCTAAACTGCTGGGGACGCTAGTATAGATCTGATCGGATCAGATATTGATCTGTTCAGATACTATACCACTAAGGGAGGCGTATGCTGCGTGCGTGGGTGTTAGCGGTACTGGCGCTAATCTGACGCTGCCTGGGGCTGGTGCTTGCCAGTTCACCAAAATGCTACCAAAAAAACTGTTAGCGATCGCAGGGATCAGGCCTGACTCTGCGAACGCTGCAGTTATGCGTTTAGTGTTTTGTAAGTGACAGTGATCGATCGATACTGCACTTGGGTGGGCTGGGCCGGGCGGAGGGGCAAAACGCAGGTGCTAGCAGGTATCTGGGCTGATCCCGCTAACACTGCGTTTTTGGGAACCCTAAACTGCTGGGGACGCTAGTATAGATCTGATCGGATCAGATATTGATCCGATCAGATACTATACCACTAAGGGAGGTGTATGGTGCGTGTACGGTGCGTGCGTGGGTGTTCGCGGTACTGGCGCTAATCTGACGCTGCCTGGGGCAACGCATATCACCGCCGGGCGATCAGGGGGCTAAACCTTTATTCGGTAATAAACGGCGGGTGCCCTGACACTATAAAAAATAAACTAACTAACCAGCGTCACCCGTAACAGTTATACGGTGATCAGTGGTGAAAGGGTTAACTAGGGGGCAATCAAGGGGTTAAAACATTTATTAGATAGTATATGGGGGTCCCTGTCGCTATAAAACACTGACGGCGAACCTAAATATTTACGTCCCTAACTAGCGTCACCAGTGACACTAATACAGCGATCAGAAAAATGATCGCTTAGCGACACTGGCGACAGGGGGTGATCAAGGGGTTAAAACTTTATTAGGGGGGGTACTGGCGCTAATCTGACGCTGCCTGGGGCGACGCATATCACCGCCGGGCGATTAGGGGGCTAAACCTTTATTCGGTAATAAACGGCGGGTGCCCTGACACTATAAAAAATAAACGAACTAACCAGCGTCACCCGTAACGGTTATACGGTGATCAGTGGTGAAAGGGTTAACTAGGGGGCAATCAAGGGGTTAAAACATTTATTAGATAGTATATGGGGGTCCCTGTCGCTATAAAACACTGACGGCGAACCTAAATATTTACGTCCCTAACTACCGTCACCAGCGACACTAATACAGCGATCAGAAAAATGATCTCTTAGCGACACTGGTGAGGGGGGGTGATCAAGGGGTTAAAACTTTATTAGGGGGGGTAAGGGGGGTACCCTAGACCTACAGGGGGGTTACAGTAACTGTCCTAACACTGCTAACTGTCACAAACTGACACTATGCAGTAATCAGGAAAAAAAAAAAAAAAAAAAAAAAAAACCTGCTTGGTGTCAGTTTGTGACAGGGGGGGGGTGATTGGGGGGGGATCGGGGGGCGATCGGGGGGGGATCGGGGGTGTAATGTATGCCTGGCATGTTCTACTGTGTGTGTTTGTGTTGTGCACTTACTTACATGTCATCTCTCCTCGGCGCTGGAACGGAAACTGACAGCCGAGGAGAGATGACATCACATCCTCTGCCTCTGTGTACTATACAGAGGCAGGGGATGTTTGTCAGTGGCTGGGAGCGATCGCGAGGGGGGGGCCACGATCGGATGGTCTCCCCCTCGTCTCTCATCGCTCCCAACCAAATGCCGACCGCAGCTGGCACCGGGGGGGGGTCCGATCGGACCCCCCACCCGCGGGAAGGCAATCACGTTTCAGGTACGTGATTTTGCCTGCCCGTGCCGCTCTGCTCACGTATATAGGCGTGAGGCGGTCGGCAAGTGGTTATGTAGCGCAACAATTCTTTTTCTCAGATCCTCAGAGAGTTCTTTGCCATGAGGTGCCATGTTGAACTTCCAGTGACCAGTATGAGAGAGTGAGAGCGATAACACCAAATTTAACACACCTGCTCCCCATTCACACCTGAGACCTTGTAACACTAACGAGTCACATGACACCGGGGAGGGAAAATGGCCCAATTTGGACATTTTCACTTAGGGGTGTACTCACTTTTGTTGCCAGCAGTTTAGACATTAATGGCTGTGTGTTGAGTTATTTTGAGGGGACAGCAAATTTACACTGTTATACAAGCTGTACACTCACTACTTTACATTGTAGCAAAGTGTCATTTCTTCAGTGTTGTCACATGAAAAGATAGAAGAAAATATTTACAAAAATGTGAGGGGTGTAAAAATGTGAGGAATGTAAAGGGATGCATTTTTTTTTTAAGCTTTTCTTGCGCTAAAGGTGCCCATAATGGCCAACAATAAGTTCATATTCATTTAAATTGATGATATTATTTAAAAAGTCGAATATAATACAATAATACAATTATATATATAAAATATATATCTTTTCTAAAAACAGTCCTTTTCGGTTTCGATCAAGCGCCTCCTGATTTTTCGGTGTCGGCAACAAAATTTCAATTTCGTGAAAAAGTTATAATCTTTGGGGGTTCTGAGTAATTTTTTAGCAAAAAAAAATGTTGATTTTTTTTCATGTAGGAGAGAAGTGTCAGGATAGGCCCGGTGTTGAAGTGGTTAAAAAAATGTATTATATATACTGTATATAATTTAGAATGTTTCTGTCCATTGTAGTGCATTAAAAAAATGCGCAATATGACGCGCGGCATCAAAACAGGCCGGTATGAATGCGCCCACTTTGCCCGTATAGGCCGGGTCCCGCATGTGAGGAACCTGAAGCTGCCACCAAGGCCATATACATGACATACGCACCATAATTGCACGCTGTGTTTGCAGTGTAGGCAATCTCAGTAACGAGGGAGACTTGTCTCTATTCATTGTCAGCCTGATAAATTTTGTTTGTTTTAATATCGATCGCTGACACTACACTACATTCAGTTTTCTACATGTAGCAAAGGGCAAGTGCGGGTTGGCGGCCGGTGACGCAGCTCTCTAACAGGTTGTTTGTTTTTAGCCGAAATAGGCTTGTTGGGTCGAAAGCCCTTGAACGCTTACATTAATAGCAGCTTGAAGTGGGTGTTAGTCATCGGTCAGCCGTAACGCCGGCACTTTTCACCGCACTTTGTGTTTGTAGAATGATAAGTCAGCCAATGAGGAGAACTGGGGGGGGGGGGGGGGGGGCGTTGCTCGTAGTGGTCTGTACAGAGGAGGGTCATACATGGTGCTTCATCATATATCCTCATCCTTAGATCCTCAATGGATGTTGAAGAGTTCACGGGATGCACAAACTGATCTCCGAACGAGCTAATGACGCCATGCTTTGCGCAAAAACGTTCTTATATGAAGAAAACAAGTCACTGTATTCCCCTCTCGTATAACGCTCAAATAGGGTTGCCACCTCATCCCTTTAAACCAGAACACCTTTGAATTAAACAGGTTCTGAGGCTAATTAAATGCAGATAAGGCACCAAGTGAGTTTAATTACCACCTTAATCAGCCACAGAACCTGTGTAATTAAGACGTGTTTAGGTCTGGAGGGATGAGGTGGCAACCCTACGTTTAAAGCAGTATTAAATCCCAAAGCAAACATTTATTTTATTGCAGTTTACCAATTCTTAGATGTTATGGCTACATTCGTTTTCTTTTTTAAGGCTTGACTGTAGGCCAGACACACTGGAGTCCTCTTCCAGTCCTTCAGCACTGCCTTAACCCTCTTGGGCATGGAGGTCACCAGAGCTTCACAGGTTGTCACTGGAGTCCTCTTCCCCTCCT